>OZ026834.1:13332694-13396165 GCA_964023205.1 Lutraria lutraria | reverse complement strand
ACTGAACCAAGGAGATTCCTGACACATCTTTTTATATTTGTTGACAATACTTCATTTTCAAGACAGAGAGCAACGTAATTCTGTCTAATTCGGTCATGTCTTCAGACACAAGGTTTATATTATACAATTACAATACAGCATTTAGTCAAGACGCACAGTAATACTTACAGCACCAACGACTTTCCAAGTACGAAGTTCTTCAATAGGAGGAATATCTTCCTTAAATTTTGGAAGCCAATCAACATCTTCTTCCATAATAATCTGCAAGAAGCCATAATATGTTTAAAACAAATCTCTGATTATTTTCAAGCATAACTCATATATAATAATTCATAACTTCTTTTCTCTTACCATAAGCAATAGAGAAAGGTAGCTAGTTGTTCTAAATTAAATATAACAGGGGTGTCAATAGAGCCATATTAAAAATCCTGAAAATCATACGTGGTCAACCATTTCTGCCAAACAAGAGGCCTTCAACCACATTGTTTCCATATTTAACTTGGTTTGCATGAAAGAAAATCCTTCAAAGCAGATTAATTGACCATAACCTTGCCATTTCTGAAGATATTTTCATCATTTTGCTAAAAAATCACAGCTTTTTCAGGACAGACACATTTGGAATTTCGGATATATACGTAATATTGACACTCCTGGTATACAGATTTGTTTAGCAGTAGAATTGAGAATCTATGAATTGGCTTTTTTCACTGGGGCTCAATGCAGCATCAACAGCTAGCATTATGTGGAAAAGCCCAAGTTATTACCTGGGTAGAACCACCATCCTTCTGTATGCTAGCTGGAGAGCTTCCTTACATGTGAAACACTTGACACTGACTAAGTTGCATGGGAACTGTTAGCAGATTGGACTAGTGATTACTAGTCAGAGACCATAGCCACATGATGACAGAGACCAAATTCAAATAGATGGATCAAAATAATCAGTATACATAAAACAGATGCAATGGTTAAATAAACAATTAAATCTGTAATACTAAGTATGAATGGACTGAAAAATGCATGTTGGATAAAATAAGCAACTAGATGAAGATAATATATTTTTTCTTATTACTTCATCATCTTTTTCGTCCCATTCAATGTTCATTGAAGGTTCTAAACCTTTGACTGTATGACCCAAACCACGTCTACCTCTCTGCATTGATGCCTCAACAATATTTACACGCCCTTGAGCATTCTTACCCAAGCCTGTCCCCTTTTTGTAGCCCATCTTTGCCTGAAATTAAACACAATTCAACATTGTAAAATTGATATTCTTGAAAATTTCTTCATTTAATATTTTTATCGAAAAATATAATTGAAGCTCAAAAGAGCGAAGCCAAAACAAAGATCTTGTTCCAATTGAAATTGGTCCAACATCAAATATTTTACCAAATTTTCTCTTTTTTTAACTTAATCACAATTTTTCAAAAAGTGAGGGTCAAAAAGACTGTTACTAATCTGAAGAGTGAACAAAATGTTCTACTTGTGTAATGGTAAATTTGATGATTAGGTACCAATTCTCAGGAATCAGAAGCTTTATTTTGCTAATTTCATGAGTCAAAATATCATTTTAAGGATCAAATGAAACCCGTGTAGTATGCAATGCTATCACTACTTTTTAAACTCTGTATATACTCAGGTATGCAATATCTGAGGGTATCTTTAAGTCCTATGGGTATAAAGTATCTCATAAATTTCTTACATGATTCCGATAAAAAAAATAATATAAAATGTTGTTATCAAATCAAACAACTCAGAAATTTATTAAATTCAACCAGTGTTCGTTCTGTACCAATCAGGATATGTTAATTTAGACATTCTATCTTTTTATACATTTTATAATACAGACATGTAATAACTTATACATTTTATGTAGACATTTTATAATTTAGACATTAATTTGCAAGATTCAATTAATATCAAATTAACAGCCATACCATCATTTTTTCTGCAACTGCATTATAGATTTTTTTCTTTGGTGGCTGCTCAGGAGTATCACTGTAAGACTCTGAAAATAATTTTATTTACTAGTAAGTTACAATACACATATTCACCAAAATAGTTTTAAAGTAATCCCAACCTAGTTACAAAAGGGAGGTTATGGCTGATGGGTGGTTTCCCTTGATCTTTAAGTTGTATTTAGCTCAGGGGAGATTTTTTAAAATACTTGATATCAAATAGCGTTTTTTATCACTGAAAAAAATTTCAGAACGAAGCAAGATGATTCTTTTATCAGACAATATTAGAAACTTCAAAATGTATGAAGATTTAGGGTCTTATATAATCAAATTTTATAACAGGTATTCAAATTTGAACTAGAGGGAGTAGTTTATATGGTTTAAACCCATCGTCTGCTTCAGCTTTTTATAGATTCAGTGCACTAAGTTAGCATTCGCTGTTACAGTGTATAACGTCATGTCTATCACTGATAATTGCATGTTAATTGGCATCTGATAGTGTGATTGGATGTTGGGTCTTTAAAGCAACCCCATAATTTCCATTAAAAGCTAATTCAGTTTTTACACAAATAATAGGATATCATAAATTGCTGACAAAAATAAACAAGAGGGCGATGACAGCCCTATAATTGCTCATCAGAAAAAGAACTGTGGTTACTTTCATCTTAATCTTTGATTTGAAGAGTATAACAATGCCAAACCATAAAAATTACTTTAGAATAAAAGTTAGGGTACAAAATTCATCAACAAATTGCTTTGTTTTGGAAAAGAAAGTTTTTCAATCTTTCTTACATTCAAGTGATCTGGGGGCAGAGTCAGTTTTGACCTCGGGCCATGATTTGAGCTAACTTGATAGAGGTTCACTACGCAATGTTACATACTAAGTATCTAAGCTCAAAGTTTGGTTGATATTGACCAAGTGATTTAGCAGGAAACATTGTTTACAGGAAATGTGGACGCCACTTGAAACTTCACGAGACACAAGAGACGCAGGGTGATCACACAAAAGTTCATCTTAGGAACATCATTGTGCTCTGATTAGCTAAGACTTCAACTTAAAACACTATAGTACAATGCTCAGAGAACACTTACCTAATTGTCTTTTACCAGTGTGGCTCTGAAACCAAATGTTAAAATCCAGTTAGTTTCTTACACCATACATGTACAGATAAATAAATAACATACAAAAACGTTACCAATAAAACATAAGGAAATTCATGCTTGTTCTGTAATAATTATTTTATGTTACTTCAGAAAATATGTCAGCTTCAACAGAATTATTGATATCAAATAGACAATCATACTCACTTTTTTCTACAACAAAATTACACCAAATAAAAGAATTATGATCAAATTTCAATGTTTGATCTGCACTTAACAAAATTATATCACTGTACATATGTATGGTAACTGCACTTGCACTTGGTAGTACTTTCTGTTCTACACAATAATTTTACTTGTAAAATATATTAATACAAATAGAAAAATAAGACATAAAATTACAAGTGTATAAACTGCTATATATAGAATCACTTACAGTTAGTATTCAATAATTGTGAAACTGATAAATATTACCACAATCTACATTGACATAAATTTCAAATAAGTGATGACTTTGATGACATCCAGCATACCTTCGTTGGTGAATACATGCCACTCTGTTCTGGATGTCCACTCATTCCTTGCATCCTTGCCATTGACTCAGGTCCAGTGTCCTCATCTGACTCACTTTCAGACAATGCTGAAATGCATGAGTAATAGACATTACAACAAAATATCTTTATGTGGAGCTACAGTTTACAAAGTGGATACATGTTACGTAAAACAATATATTACACAAATCTGTATAAAAAATTGCACACATATGTGATGACAGAACAGTGGAAAAACTGAAAATATGAATGATACATCAAAATCACAGTCTGTGAATTTAGGATTTGTAACTGCTTGTTAGTGAATAGTTTTGAGTTTTCCGTTATATTCTACACATAATTACTGCAAAACTTACTTGTCTGAATCAATAAATACTTGACCCGGACAACAGGACAAGTACTAATTTTGCAGACTGATATCAGCATTAAAGTATTTAATATAAATTCTACATAACGTCTGGCATTTGTTGGCAGGGAACCAGACAATTGTTTACATTGCATGCCGCGATTTTAAAACGTTTTTCATCGATGAATTATGTCATTTCTACAGTCAAGTCAATTTATCATTCATACAGTCATTTGAATTCAATTCAAATTATTACTGCTACATATTAGTATCCCGGAACAACCATTTTTCGAACACAACCAAAATTCGAACACTTCCTTTATTCCACGAGCGCTGATGTCATGTTACACTAATTTGCATAAAGTCGCGTGCTATTTTGACTTCAACTCCCGCTGAAACGTCAAATTTGATACATTGACAGATATGATAAGAAAAACGGTAAGAATCAAATTGTTTTACCTCTCTCAGTGCAGAAAGTCCAAATTCCACTAATACAAAATATATACCACATAAAAATAGTAAAAAACAATGTTTCTAGCGAGTAAATAAAATTTTTAAACTATCGGCTGCGCAGCTTCAGCTTTTACCTCAGTCTCAGATATATGGAATATAACAGGTTAAGTAAAACACCTCTAAATGTTTATCAGATTTGACATAGGGGTCCTTATGAACTGAAAATGATTTTTCATCAAACTTTTTTTATGAAGTGCATTTTTTGCAGGTTCATTCCACATCTAGGGGTCCATACAGATCATACAGTTCGAATAGCGTATCTGAGGCTTACAATGCTGTCAGAGAATGTAAAATGTCCATTAGAGGTGCATCCAGGTATTATGGTGTCCCAGTAACTACCCTTATAGATAGAGCCAATGGAAGAATTGGTGTTGAAGTTATAAAATCTGGCAAATCACCAATTTTTTCTTTGGAGCAAGAATCCCTACTTTCTCAACATCTTATGACCATGGCAGAGGTAGGGTATGGGTATAGTAGGACAGAAACAATTAACCTTGCCACTGACTTTGCCATACATCTTGGCATACGTGACAAAAATCATCCTCTAACAGACCGTTGGCTGTATAACTTCCTTGGGCGCTGGCCAGAACTTAAAGTGAAAGTTCCAAGAAGTCTTGATATATCAAGAGCAAAGAGTGCAACTCGGCAAGCAATTGACAAATATTTTATTGAGCTTGGTTTTATCATAACAAAATATAACCTTCATAACAAACCTCATCTAATATTCAATATAGATGAAAAGGGTTTGAATACTGATCATAAGCCTCCAAAAGTTGTTGCAGGTAAACTGAACAAAACCCAAGCCATAACATCTGGTAAGTCTAAAACTGTAACACTGATTGGTTGTTGTAATGGTGTTGGCCATCAAGTTCCACCATATTTCGTATTCCCTGGAGAAAGAATGCTGCCAAGACTACTAGAAGGGTCTTCTGCAGGCGCTGATGGTACTGTCTCTTCTTCTGGATGGTCTAATTCAGAGATTTTCTCAGACTACATGAAAAAACATCTTTTTAAATACCTACCAGTTAGAGATTCAGACACATACATACTTATACTTTATGATGGACACAAAAACCATGTCTCTCTAAGTTTGATAGAGTGGGCTAAGCTGAACAATATCGTTCTCTTTGTTTTACCACCCCACTGTAGTCACCTTTTACAGCCCCTTGATGCAGGATGCTTTGGTCCTTTTCAAATGGCCTGGAATTCTTCCTGTCATCAGCATATGCGTGAATCAGGTGGACGTGTAATCACAAGATATGACGTTTGTCAGTTAGCCTGCAAAATTTATGTCCAAACACTTACACCAAGCAATATACAATCCTCATTCAGAAGGTGTGGAATATACCCTTTAGACTCTACAGTAATTAATGACAGCATAGTTGCTCCATCAACAACATTTGACCATGTATCAACTCAAGTTACATCTGAAAAGACAAATGGAGGTCATGCAACACCAGGCCAGTTCAAGCCTGCTGAGTGCTTCTTACAGGAAAGAGGTGGTAAAATTCTTGAAAATGTTCAGGCCTTCAAAGTTAGAAATACGCTTAGTAAGGTAGTTGGGGGTAAGGCTATCACTGAGGACACTGTAACAGAGAAAATAAAAGAACATATAAATAAACAAACTACTAACAAAAAAGTAAACAATCCAGTCTCTAAAAGTAAAAACCATGTCCCACAACAAAGCACTTCTGGTACATCAAATTCAAAGAAGACTACAAAATATGTTTCACCAGTATCATCTGAATCTGAGAATTCAGATGTAGAAGAATCTGAAAAATGCATTATTTGCAATAAATTCCAACCTGCAGATCATGATAAATACCCGTATCTGGTAATTGTAAAATGGGGAAGATGCGATGGCTGTGATGGTTGGGTGCACTTGTCATTTTGCACCCCTGTAAGGGTTCTCAGAAGAGGAGACCCTTTCTACTGCCCCATGTGTACCCATGAGCAGTAGATTTACAAAAGTTTTGTATAACTTTTGTATTGTAAATATGTTATGACAGTTAATGTTTGTGTTTAAAAAAAAAGAAAACTTATTTAACATACTTACGAAACTTTTTATGACTTTTGGTACCCCTGATATTCCTTGGACAACATATTTAGTGGTGTTTAACCTTGTGTTCGAAAAATGGTTAAAATTTTCCGGAAATACGGTAAGTAGGTCATCACTTTATGTTTACATTATTTAAAGTTTGATCAAGTTTTTTTTTTAATTTAACCTTACGACGTGTAACGTTTAACATGAGGAACAATATGCAAGAATGATCTTCGAGTATCTTTTCCCTTGAAATTTATTATTGGCCAAAACAAGCTTAAGTGTTCGAAAATAGGTTGTACCGGGATATAGCATTTTAATGCATTTTATCTCTTAAAACATTTTTTTTTATATTGGTTAGATTTTAGTACTGTTGCTCAAATTTCCCGTGTGATATCGTATCTTGCATTTGATTGATCCATTTGTGTTTTTTTGTTTACAAGGTAAGAATCAATATGGCCGTCAGTGTGTCAAAGAATGCAAGCAGATGACGTATGTTTCTATTGTATTTTAGAGTATTTTTATGTTTTTTGACACGAAAAAGGATTGTTTATATGAATTAAATGGTTTAATGGTTGCTTACTAGCACTGTCGTGAATTTTAAGCTAAGTAAAGAGTTAGACTCGCGGTATTTCGTATGACCAGTATATATGCTATATTTATACATTTCCATGCTTATTGACGGCAAATTGTACTTTGAACCGTTGAAAAGACAAACTTGACAAAACTCAGAAATCCGACATTGTTTTGGTCCTTCTGCAATGCGACGTAACGGGCGATAGATGAAATAGCAAAATCATGAACCGATTGCTTGTACGTCTCATAAATGTTGACTAAATTTAGTTATGCCTTATGGTACCCAGAACTAGAGGTTAAGTCAGTTTCTTAGTATAAACTACAGCAAAAACTTAAAAAGAAAGAAATCTGGTACAATTCAGCGTTGTGTAATTGAAACGTGTAACGCAAATGGGTGACTACGACTTAGATTTTTAATGCAAATACATTTTGTAAAGCGAAAGTATGATACATGTCCAAAACATGCCGTCAGCTTCTGCTTCTAAATACCAAGTGACAGCGCCTGCGAATAGTAATGTACCCAATTCATGAAGAAATCTTTACCTGAGGCATAACTTCTTTTCATCGACATATTTAATAAGTTCTACTTCGTCATGATTTCAAAAATATAAAGTTGGAATTTCCATTTTTAGTCCTACTTAGAACAACAAAAAATGGGTTATGGCTAAAGACTAAACACGTAATGATTTTGCGTTGTCTCCCTTCCCTCCAGAGTTACTGTTCCTACCCTTACCTGTTATCGCCTACCTCCATCCATTACAAAATTTATTTTCACATAAATTTGTAATCCTTAGACGGAAGTTTATAAATTATGCGAATTTACATTATTCCCATGAAATACTTACTAAGTATGTCTTTATTACCCCAAATGCCGAAGAACATGTAGATCATGCATGCTGCATTTTTTTAAAGTAAAATTACATATAATTATATGTATTATATAGCCCCTGTTTTAGGCAAGAATAAAATGCAACACCATTTAACTACACACTTTCTAAGAGAGTCATGTTGGATGCAAGACAAATAATTCCGCTTTACGAAATAGACACACGCACTCGAAGAGACAATTAATGGCTAGACTGTAATCAAAGTACTGAAAGTACTCAAGAAAACTGACCTAACATAGACTTGCATTGTAACATGGAACCCATTTGCATGGTGGATGTAGAAAAACGTAATTCATGTACAATAAAAATACATGCGCGTAGGGCAAGTGACGGCTTTGGGGAATTTACCTATAGTTTATTTCCAAAAATGGAAGCACTTGATGAGATAACTAAAATGTAAAAAAACACACACACTCAAAGTGTTACCCTATAAAGTACGCACATTAAAATAATATTCGCATTATGCATACAAGTATTGAAACAGCACATATATCATGATATGAAGTACATGTATATGAGAAAAAATCGTCATCTGGAGAAAGAGATTGCACCATCCAGTCTCTAACTATCAATTATACGTATATACACAGATGGAATTAATTAATAGTAACACTTACCAACGTTTTTATGATTAAATGACACAAATTAAGAGAAACATTATTAAGTTACATACATAAATAGATCTGATGGGTGTACTTAACATAAGCAACGTACGTATTCATGTATTCGTGCTGCTAACAAATATACTGTAGAGATCGACATGTCCTTTCATTCATATTTGCTTTATTCAACTATATAATTATTATACACTGCTAATTTACATGCGTATTTTACATCACTATGTATGCGGACCCCTATGTACGTAGGTAATTCATACAATGTATTTCTATCTTTCGATTTTTTCATTTCCAGAAAATAAAAAATCACCCGAAAATGACACATGGAACACATTCCGCTTCAAACAATTTTATCAAGGAATCCAAAGCTGAAATTTCAAACATTCTCTCGCGGAAGTGTATATAAACTAAGATTTATAAAATAAAATATAAACTTGCCAATGTGGTTGACAGTAATTCCTCTAATGAACCGTGGCAACAATTTCCTTCCAGCATTACCATCAGATTACACCAAAAGGCAAGGAAAACTAAAGATAAATGCATAGGATTTAGGTTTATTTGTCTGATATATAAGATCATAGGTAATGTTTGGTACAAATTTTAGCTAACCTGATTAACTTTGTTGTCTTATTTCCTTAATATCGGGTGTGGCCCTAATGCGTGTCGTATTACCAGTACAATACGACGTCTCATGGAATTGTCGTAACGTTGTTCGAAGTGTTGGGGAATGCAGTCCCAGACTGTCGATCTGTAAAGCGTTCCCTTACTCCTGCAGATGGTTGACAACATGCCTTGGTATAATTCTGCGGCAAAGGAGATCCCACATATGCCAAGTTGCCTTGTAGAGGTCAGGAGATGATGTAAGTCAAGACAAGACTTCAACGCTATTTGCAATCCGATATTGCTGTGTAAGCTGTGTCGTAGGTAGAGATGCATTAATTGTCATCTATCAACGTGGAAGACGCATGCCGATAAACAAATAAAACAACTATTGCTATCAACACCTTGTTTGAATTTTTGCTAGCGTTATACAGGCTATAAAACATTGTGCACTCACTTCATAAATCTTGTTGCGGTTACAGAAACCTGGCTTGGTTCTTCCATTTGTAAAGATGTCTCAATGAGCTCCTCCCAAATTGTTATCAAATAAAGCATGTTCCTCGTCCCGAGTAAAAAAACGTGGAGCAGGTGTTGCACTCATTCACAAGACTAATATCAACATTCGTGTCGTAGCGTCTATATGTGAACACAACTTTACAACGTTTGAATATTTAGAATGCAATGTCGTTATAAAAGACTATTCACTTGGGCTATCTATCATATACAGACCACCTCCATCCAAAGAAAACGGTCTGAAGACAAATGTATTCCTTAGTCGTGAATTGCCGAAATTTCTATTGAATTATGCAACAATTGAACAAAAAAATATTATCATCACAGGCGATTTTAATTTTCATCTAGATTATCCAACTGATCATGATTTAGCCACGTTCTTGAGTGTTTTGGAGTCTTGTGGAATGTCACAACATGTGCATGAACCAACTCATATACGAGGTCACATACTAGATATACGTGTAAAGATAACGACGGACATCGACAAAACAGTGACGCATGACCTAGGACTTTCAGACAGTAATGGTAACCTTACAAAATATCATTATGCCATAACCTTCAATGGCACCGGTAAAGAAAACAGTTTCTTATAGAAAGCTTCGATTCATTGATGTGGATTCATTTAAATCTGTCTTTGATATACACAGGCGATTGATCGTGAAGAGCTTTGAATGTATGTGTAAGAATTTTGTAGTTCACTCTATATTGGATGGGAAGCCATTGGAGATCCTTTAGTATTGGTGTCTTGAAGTTTTGGTTATAATGCGGGCAGCGGTATTTTGAACAGTTTGTTCATCGTGTATTGTGTGACTCTGTAAATAAGCGCGTTGCAATAGCCAAGCTGTGATGTAACTAAAGCGATTTTGTGGCGTCTCTGTTAATGTATTGTCTAATGCGACCTATTTGTCGTATCGGAGCGTAAGTGGATCTGCACACAGAATTAAAATGTTGCTCCATGTTCATTTTGGAGTCTAAGAAAACACATAGATTGCTTTCACTAGTTGACTGTGTTATATGTAACTTGTCTACTTTTACTGTAATATTCAAAACTGCTTTTGAGTTAGGTTCTGATGTGATAACAAAGAGTTCAGTTTTTTCTGAATTTAGTTTCAACATGTTACTGTTCATCCACAGAATAACTTCATTGACACAGTTAGTGAGTAATTGTATTTTCGGTGGTTGCGCTGTTTGTTGGTTTAAAGGATATATTATACAGTTGAAATTCATCCGCATAAAAATGGGTGTTCAACCCATGTTTACGAAAAATAGCACCAACTGGCTTTGTGTACATGACATAGTATTTCGGGCCTAGAACCGACCCTTGTGGCACACTGTATGTCATATGTACCGGTATCTTCATCTATACAAACAGTCTGATATCGATCACTAAGACAGGACTTCATTCAAGCAAGTGGCCGTACGTAAATAATAAGTCTCAGAAGCATTGAACAAATGAGAAATTCATTTCGTTTCATACAATGCGCCAATAACTGATACTGTTTATGTATATTTATATACCATTGCATGTAATATATGAATTACAACAACAAATGCAATTTCCTGTGCATTCACACAGGGTTTAGCCGTTTAGAAGGATAATTATGGTTTTTTCTGTCAGGTAAACCATTATTTTTATAAAATTGCATGATCAACCTATTTATAACATTGTCAAATAACATATTTTGAAAAGTTTAACCTTTGACATTTTGGCTGTTAGGATCCTAATACATGCATGTGTAAGTCCCATTAGCTTTTCACTGGGGGCCAACGACGTATCACGACAGGCGGTTCGCATCGAAAACATGTGTATGTTATGCAACGACAAACGACACATGTTATGTACACATAACGTGGTTGAAAAGCTCAGGACGACATTTATCGTAGTTAGTGACATTGTATTTTGCTGGAATATCATATTCCAAGCACGAAACATGGTGAGTAGAAAAGTTTAATACTATGAAACAGTTGTATGCAGTTAATTGAGTACCAATTACGTATGAATTAAGCTCAAAAGTTAGGGATGTTCGTAGACAGTCTTGTTTTGGTAGATTTTTCATTAAAATATTTTTCGTGAGTATCATTTCTTATGCTTACTGGGTAAGGTTTACTTATTCAATCTTTTGTCTTCATTAGAAATGTTCTGTAGGTGTAATAAGCACATATGAACGGGGTTTTTGCATACTACGACTGTGTTTGTTTCTCACAGAGTGTGTGTATGGTGCTAAACGAAGGTCACTCTTCATGTGTACGTTGCTCACTGAAGTCAAAATCAATTTCAGGATACAGACCACGCGGTGTGTATGTACTGCCGGTCACCATTTTCCAGCATTTTAGAAGCGCAATGACACTCTGCAAACTCCAGCATATAGAGCGTTACGTTCATGAGGGAAGCAGATGATAGAGGTACAACTAAATATCGTAATATCGAAAGAAGACTTCTGTTTTGGCCATCATGACCAGTTAATATAAATGGACACATATGGTACAGTATACATACGGAGCTAGTGAATGCAATGAGGACGTTATTGGGACCTAGGGAGAGCGCAGTTCAGTCTGCATGGACGTAGTGAGCACATAATTTGGGCGTAGTATTAACGCAATAGACCTGGTGACAACGGGAAGCTGCACGTGTAATGAACTTACTGGCAACGTGATAGACGTAGTGAGAACCTGGCAAAGACGTTGTAAGGGCGTAGTGCGAGCCTGAGTGCATAATTTCTTTTCGAGTTTGACCCCGTCCCTGCCACGGCCATCAAAATTTTCAGGACGTGATAGGAACTTTCCGAGCGTGGTGCGGACGTGCTCTAGTGTGATGGGGGCATTATAACTGACCGTAGACGTCTTCAAGACTGGGTCACCTTTTGGTGGATATTGGCGAATTCGGTGCAAATCACGCTTGGATTGACGAGCACGGTGCAACATTGCTATAGATACTAATGAATGGGGCAATGGTGTTAACGAATGGAAGAAATGCAATCAAACTTTTTAGATAACGGCAGATTTCTAAATTGTTCAAACTCGTAAATTATATAAGTATGTGCCTAAATCTTTTATAATGCAGTTATTAAATGATAAGACCATCTAACAATTTTAACTGTTCTCTTTAGACCATCACACATAATTAAATAGATACCTGTCAACTGCAAAATATTAATTGATATACACATTTGACTTCAGACTGAAACATCACATGCACACTCTGTTAGTAACATATACATCAAAAAGAGACTTCAGTTGACACCATACACACTTATCTAGTGCGAAAGGCCTTGTTATATTAACGTGTATACATTCTATTGAATCTGATAAGCGGTGGGGAGATGCTAAGTTATGTTCACAGACATGATGCCTGTATCATGAGTGCTAAATATTTTACAAATGGGTTTCATGTCACAATAATTTTGAGTAAAACTGTTTTTTACACAGAATAACGGACTAACCTGACATAATTTGATGAATGACAACACAATCATTGTACAGAAAACGCATTTTACAACGGCAAATACAAACTTAATAAAAACAACTAAAAAGACAATCCAAAAAACTAACATTTCGTCCCCCTGCAGGTCAAACATTTCAAAATGGCATGTGGAGGTCAGAAAACCAGAGAGTGTTTACATAAAATTTCGTTGCATAACATACACATGTTTTCGATGCGAACCGCCTCTCGTGATACGTCGTTGGCCCCCAGTGCTTTTTGCTATAAAAATATATGCAAAAAAACAACAAAAAACAAATAATTGCTAATATTATCACAAGATAACTATTACTGACGAAACAAGCCCCTTTTCTTCTAAACACACTCACATTTCGCTTTAAATTTTGCTTTTGTAAACTTGAAATATATAGAGCGCGTGACGTCACTTCAAGCCGTGTGCATAATATGACTGCGGGAAAACACAGCTGTTCTATAAATAGTATTTATTTCAATGATATTGAAAAAAATATGATAAAGGTTTTGGAAACATTTTTTCTTGCTATAAAGTACGCACGGGAGGAAAACACACCGGACTCCTCTGTTATAGAACAAACAGAAACTATTACGACCGATAAATTTATATGATTATGGGACCTTAAACATCTCATTACTAATGCCGTGGACGTCTATTCCATATTCCGTCTATTCTATACAAGTCACAAAATGAGACCATCCGCAGAAAGAGCCATGCATTGGCCCATTAGGAATGTGTTATCACATCACGGATTGCCTGCACTAATCCACTTTCAGACCCAACTATTCTAATAATTCTTCTTACATTTATAGGTGACACTGATATATCACAGAACCGGTCAGGGCTGAGATACAATCGCGGCGGCGGTGTCTTGCTCACAATATCTTAAAATAATCTACATGTATTCACCCTTTGAAGAGAGTATCGCGACAAAACAAGCTAAACAATAATACACCAAATCTCCGACAGTAGTTCTACATTTTTTTCTTTGTGAACGTGTAACATATATATGTGGGAACGATAACATTAAAGAGATTGATAAAAGAGTGCGACATTTAGCGTTGATGTTGCGACAAATAGTGTCAGTACTATTTGTTGCGACATTTGGCGTTACAGATGCGACATATAGCGTCAGGAGGTTTTGCGACATTGAGCGTTGGTTGCTACATTTATCGCCAGCCTTGCGACATACTAGCAAGTGTATAATGTCAAATGCGACATTTAGCGTCGATGCGACATTTAATGTTGCTACACTGCTATTTCAATTAGAAAAAACACGTATACAAAATCCATGTATTTTGTACCCTCTGAATGTTATTCTGTTTCATTTTGTTCGGTTGTGTTTAGCTATTTATTGCAAGTTTCTGTATAATTATACTCGTGTTACAATTTGCTTTTCACGTGGAGGCTGCTTGAATGATACAATTATAAAGGCCGTTTGTTTTTAGTTAGACATGTTGCCCTATGTTTCCATCCAAAACTCCCGTGACTAAGTGTGCAAGTGTTATGTGTTGAGTTGTTGATCCGTCGATATGTTACTACATTCTTCACAACAAGTGTGTGGTTGAAGAAATGCTGGCACTTGAAAATTGTATTTGTTAAAAGACTATCAGAAAGTTGGAACAAACTAGTCGCAGAACGATTCCAAATAATATAAGAGCGACCAATGGTCTCGTTTTGATCTTGAATGGATGTAAATCGCAACGGATCAAGCTGTATACATACGGCTAGTTTCATTTATGTATAAAGTATAAATTGTATGTATGTATGCACGTATTGATGATATACAGCCAACCTTGTGTTAGCGGGCAACTCCGAATGAAGGCCATCTTAAGAGAATAAAAGCCATTCATTGATTATTCAGAACAAATAGCCTCCGAATAAAGACCACTTGTCAATAAAGGACACATTATGTCTTTCCCAAGGATGGCCTTTGTTCACAGGTTTTGACTGTATACATCGACATTAAATTTTGTATATATATTGATGGCTTTACTCCTCAAACTTTTGTTCTGTCTATTGCATAGGCCCGCAGATCCGTCAAATACAAAGGAACGTACTACCTGAGAAAACAATGGTACATGATTAACGCAGTTATGTTTCTTTATATTGCATTTTGTGTCTTCACACATACAGAAACCCTAAACGTTTGTTTACGAAATTGTATACTACAAACGCTCTACACTAAGCCACCGATGCATATCGTATTTTTTAATGAACAACATCGTTATTTTTTGAGGCACGGTTCTAGAAATTCATGAAAAATCTAAACATGTCACACTTATTAAAAACCAGTTTGGCTACACGATTTGTGATGGTTTGATAACGTCAGATTCTTGTATAATTTTCTGAAAGTCTTTCACATCTCCTGCTTTCATTTGTTTTCTTCTTTCAGCATCTTTCTTGTCTTTTTCCTCTTTATATCTTATAGCTTCACGAGTATCAAGCGTGTGCTTCTCAGCTCCACTCATCAACTCCCTTAAAATGATAAAAAATCGCATTTATTTAGCACAATTTTCAAATTAACTGATTATACGGTGTCAAACCTACGAACAAAAGTCACCTTTAGGAAAGATGTAATGTAGCCTTTACTGACAGGAGGCCTTTATTCGTAGGTCATTTTGTTCTAAATAATCAATGACAGTTTTGAAAAATGACCATTATGCATAGGGTGGCTTTTATTCGGAGGTGGCCGCTAACACAGGTTTGACTGTATAGATAATGCATATTTTTGGGGTTGTTAAATAAACATCTTGGTAAACCAAATATAGACAATTTCATTGGTTCATAAGAAATAATCTAAGAGCAATAAAAGTGCTTTAAAAAACGAAATCGGACATTACATAGCATTACATGTATGAAATTGTTAATTATTCTAAATATGAGCCTTAGAATAATTTAGTGAATAAAATGCCGGCATTCAACAGTGATATTGATGACTCGAAGCAAACATTGTTACAGGCAATTATCATAACACGTAGTTTGTAATGTTTTCCGGGGAATCCAAGTTCACAAGTCATTTGATTTCAAACGTCCGTTGCTTCAAAATTAACAAAATCAAGCAGATGTTGATGTACAAATAAACATACCAAGCAGCGTTATAGAACCTATTGACATATTCAAAGTGCAGTCATACCTGTAAACAAAGGTCACCCTTAGGAAAGCCAAAATGTGGTCTTTATTACCAGATGACCTTTTTTACTGTATTAAATGCGTTATGCTGTATCTAAAAATTGAAACATTGTAATAGATATATAGTCTTACTTCATTTCAATTGTTCCACTGTTATCATCATCCAGGTTTTTCATTAGAATCTCAATTTCCACATCTGACATGTCTATCCCTGCACTCTGTAAAGTAATAAACTTGTTAGTTTGACAGTTTCTATTGCCAAAAATCCAATTATTCCCATTGCTTCCAAAATCAACAGAATCCTGCAATATATCCAACTTTTATAAAAACTGCAATCGGTACATATACAACCATTGGTACTACTTTTCTACGCGAATTTGTACAGAGGCGGTCACGTGATTGCAAGTAGAAAACCGGGTGTTTCACTTTAGAAGATTCTGCTTCTAAAAGACTAAACTTTGGACCCTTATACAGCATCTCTAGGATAAGATCATCAGTTGATGCCGGAGGCATGAAAGCAATTTCTAATGATTAAATTACAGAACTGATCTTACCCTAATACCCGCTTTGAGCTCATGTATATCCAGAGAAAGACTTCCGTCACGGTCAAAGGTCAACAGAAGGTCGACAAGTCGATACCCAGCTTGATCGAGCCATTCTTTTAACTTTGTCATAGGATCAGACTGGTGATGTTCCCATGGGTCAACATTTGTTCTTTTAAATGACGTGACGTCAGACATAACACCACCGTACACAATGGTCATGGACTTTTCTTCGATCATTTCATCAGCTAGTGTCTTGAATTCCTTTTTCACTGTTATATTCTGTGTAAAAAAAACAAGATGAAATATTTAAAAATCGTAAACATTTTTATCTTCCAGTGGAATACTGTTCTAGGGAAAAAATAATACTTGTAGTAATCTGTGGTGGCAGTAGTTAACCTAAAACAATGGGGATGTTAGTATCGAGAGGTACGGGGAATGGGGATAAGGTTACCTGTTAAAGGGGCACACCCTACAACTGACAAACATTCTGTGAAAGTGTAAAAATGTGTTAGATGTATATTAAACAATATATAATGGATAATTGCAAGAAGAACTTGGGTCATAAAATCACTAGTTTAGGTACTAGCCGCAAAAATCATAGCTATGAATAATAAACCACTTCCAACCAAAAATTGTACAACACATTCCAAAGAGTTTCCGATCTTTTAGGGAAACTAATATTTTTGTGATTTTATCTTTAATTGGTTGAATTTTTGGCTGAAACTTTCTTCGTCGGCTTTTTTGTTTACAAGCTTCTAATTTATCATCATTTTGCCTTGATTCTAGATGCACCAAGTTGTAGGGTATGCCCCTTTAAGGGAATTTCCACTAAGTGGTTAGTAATTTTATAAAGGAGGGACAGCCGACTGTCAATGCGTTTGAGGTATAGGCGCCTCATATGCAGGGATTTGAGCATCTCTGTTACACTGGATGTTTGTTTATAATCATTCTTAATCCATCAAGCTGACCTTCTTTGAACAGTTTCGATTTAATCAAAATGGGCTTGGATATGGGGGGACCATTATTCGGATCCATTCTCCAGCTGGGTTTGACTAATGTCTGGTAAGCACTGGCCTTAAGGGTTTCGGATTGGACCTTGATGTTTCTTCGCAAGAAAGCCAACGTCTGATTTGCCTTTTTAGCTCACATGTCACAAAGTGACAAAGTGAGCTATTAGGATCACTCTCCGTTCGGCGTCGTGCGTCGTGCGGTGTGCGTCGTGCGTCGTCAAACTTTATGTTGTGACCACACTAGGGGCCACATTTTTGGCTCAATATTAGCAACACTGGGTCAGAACGTTAATATCAACAAAATCTCGGACGAGTTCGATATTGGGCCATTTGGGGTCAAAAACTAGGTCACCAGGGCCAAATAAGGGAAAACCTTGTGAACACTGTAGAAATCACTGTTTTGACTGGATCTTCATGAAACTTTGTCAGAATGTTTATTTTAATAATATGTAGGTCAAGTTTGATAATGGGTCATTTCTGTAGTATAATTAGGTCACTAGGGCAAATTGCTGGAAAAACTTGTGAACACTCTAGAAGTCACTGTTTTGATTGGATGATCATGAAACCTTGTCAGAATGTTTGTCTTCATAATATCTTGGACGAGGTCGAACATGGGTCATCTTGGGTAAAAAACTAGGTCGCTAGGTTAAATCTTATGAAAAACCATGTTAACACTGTAGATTTCACAGTTATTATTGGATCTTCACCAAACTTTGTCAAATCGTTTGTTTTAATTATATAACGGTCAGGTATAAATATGGGGCATCTGGGGTCAATAACTAGGTCACCAGGTCAAATCTTAGGAAAACTTTGTTAACACTGTAGATGTCACAGTTTTAATTGGATCTTCACCAAACCTTGTCAAACAGTTTGCCTCAATGATATGTGGGTCAAGGATGAACATGGGTCAGCCGAGTTCAAAAACTGGGTCACAAGGTCAAATCTTAGGTAAAAATCTTGTAAAAGCTCTAAATGTCATGGTTTTGATTGGATCTTGGCTAAACCTTGTCAGATTGTTTGTCTTAATGAGATTAAGGACAAGTTTAAGACTGGAGTGGATTGTATAGAAAGCTTTTGACCCATTTTAAAGTTTGACATCTGACTCCAAATAAGTGCTAGTAAGACATTCTAATGGCTGACCTTGTCGAAGCCTAACTAAAATCTAATAGGATGAGATCTACTTGCTTTTTATTATATATGGAGGTTACTAAGTCGTTTACGAGCATGATGAATGGGGATACACATGGCATTTTATCTCGAAACCCGTGTTGTAAGTGGTACAAGATTTAATGGTTTGTGAAGTGTTTCACTATAGATGAGGTGTCTATGTGTTCGAGTACTTTACACGGACACAAGTCAGGGAAATTGGCCGAAAACTTTTTCGGTTTGATCAGTCACTCTCTTTGAATACTGGCGTGATATCTAATGATTTTAATTCTATGTGTCGTACTCATAGCTTAATGATAAAGATACTTACTCCAAAATTGAGATACTTAATTGCACCATGGTCATTTCTGTCAGCGGCAACCAGCACAACATAACCACCTTCACCTTGTATTTGATTATAGCCAATCTAAAAGTAGATTACCATGGTTACTAAAATATGATTCTTTTATAAATGGAAACTTGCAATGCCTCAACTGATCCATGAAACGTTAATTACTAATGATAAGAATGACATGATTCATATAAAAACCAACTTGCTGCAATTTTGCTGTTTTAAAACAGAAAAAAAGTTCCTTTGGGTGATGGCCTCGAACATGAAAACACAATACAAATGCAGATAAAAACATTAATAATAGTTTTGAATTGACGTCAACTTTTTGAAGAAAGTTTTTCTATTTAATGTTTGTGCACGCAATGATCTTCTAGTGAAATATTAGGTGTGGTGATCTTTGTTTACAAAGCATTTTTAATGAATGTACGTACTGTAAGCTTCTCTAAAGTGTCGTTGTTCTGTAACCCTGAGGCAATGTGGGCGGCTCCATCCAATGGTAGACGACAGAAACTAATGTCAAGTTCTAGTAATGAGTGATTCTCTTTCAGCATATCTTCAAGAGCTTTTGCACCTTCGAAACCAAACCCATTCATGCATAAATTTAAATATTTTAGTCCAGTGTTCTCCTGTGATGAAAGATATGCGTATTGAAGCGAACTATTTACGATTTGTTTGTTTTTTACAATTTACTATTATATACAACAGAAAAGTATGCTATTGAGTACACATTGTACAAAACAATATAACTTTATAAATATGCATAATTCCAAAACTTTGATCGTTCGAAGAACAGAATTGCAAGTAGTACTAGTAAATAACGTGTTAATTTCTTTCCTCCATAAGCGAAACAATTTTACTAGTTACACGGTCGCAATGACTTAAATAACTGTTTTATTCATCAGGGTCCAAGATTATAAAACTTGAGATCGGTCTCCAAGCTCAAATCTCATATCTCGTGTTTAATAAATTCTGAGTTAATTATGATTAGACAAACAGGATATCATTGATACATACTTAGTCTGTAAGCTTAATCGATCTGAACATGCATTGAAGCATTAATCATCTCCATCTTTTCAACCATAGTACTATGAGAATGGAATGGCAATTTGAACTCGGAGACTGTTCTCACGTTGTATATCCCCGGAGCCACGAAATACAACAAAGATTTCCAGTAAAACATTCTAATACTGAATATTGGTTAAGTAATACTTCTTTCGAAGACAATTTTAAAGTTACATGTTATAAACAGGAAGTGCAAGTGCTAACTAAAGTATTGAGACTACCATACTTACGGCGACACCTTCAGCGATGGTGCAACATCCCTTCCATTGGAAGTGGTTCCAGCTTAGATCCAGCGTAACCAGTGTATCATTATCAATTAAAGCATCTTTGATTAGTTTTGCACCTTCGTCCTCAAATGAATTATGTCTCAATATCAACGTCTTCAAGTCTGTATTCCGCTGTTCAAAGATGTAAATTAGGTATTAAGATCTTAACACCCATTTTTTCTCAAAATGGGGCGGACATATTTTGGAAATATATAAAAATCATATAGGTTTCCATGTTAGCTTTCCATGTGAGCTTTTTTCAAAACCGATGACATTCCTTTGAGTTATTATTCAGCATAAGTCTATGTGAGTAACCCATTTTTCAACGATTAAAAGCAAAATAACGTCCATTTCAATGAAAACTCGTGGTTAAACGATGCAATTAGGCAATATCAATGTAATTTGATAAAGAAAGATATAGGTCACCATGCAATATCTACAGAAGTTTATATTTTTATTATTTCTTAACAAGGGCAACAATTTTTGCAATTTTTAAAATGTGTCGTAAAATAAATCTTAAATAAATGAAGCATCTAAAGTAACTATCATAAAAATAATGATAATTGGGTTATATAATTTTTGTAATAGATTTTCATGTTGCATAAAGGAGATATGTCAGAAAAGTAACAGTATTAGGCTGGGAAGATCTTAAAACAAAACAAATGTGAATAAATTTAGAATAAATTGGCAGGAGTCGCGTGATGCATATCATTCAAAGATAAATACAATGTTGATCATTTCGGATAAATTGAATAAACAAAACACTTAGGTAACATGGATATGTGTTTTGTTTACGTGGGCTTATTATTGATAAATCAAGTTATTACCGACAACATGTCACACAAATATTCAGCCGCGCCATCCTCGATGTTATTGCCTGAAATAAAATAAATCCTTTGTTTAAGATATTGAATGATAACGCGTTGTATGTTACATGATCATATTGTATAGAAAGTTTAAATCCCGAGTTCCCGAATATCTGCGGCTTCAGTAAGAGTTTGTATATCTGTATTACTGTATTTAATTGTTCCTTTTAGGATATACTGGTCAAGTTCACATATGATGGACTGACTATTTTGCATTAGTCTGTGAAATAAGTCCATTTTGGTGTGGTCGCATTTTTTTCCGACCAAACGAAATCGGGTAAAATTCTACCGTTTCTTCTTCGATTTCTCGGTAACGAATTGGTCTATGAACTTAATTTTGTGCTAACACATATACCTGAAACCACTGCAAACGTTGATTTGAAAAATGTGTCCGTATTGCTTTATAGTTTTGCGTTTTGTAAAGGTGGTGAGTAGTATATGGCGGTACCCTGGGTACTAATCAACGTAATTGGTACCCAGAAGTTTTCAAAATTGTGACAAATTAGGACAAATTGGAAATCAATGTTGTACCCCAAAATAGTATGAAATGGATTTTAGGAATGTTCTGGGTACTGTGTGTGTTTTGTTATTTGTACTGTATAGACTAAATATTTATTTGAGACAATGAGAGAATTTTCTTTCGAAAAGACATGGTGGCCCTGAAAAGGGCCGTTGGTGGTCCTGAAAAGGACTGTTGGTGGTTTTTTAAACCGTGTTTGCTGACTGATCTGGTTGGGTACATAGTTCGCATTGACAGTCTGGTGGGGGATAGCAGAGCCTGCATGTTAGATCCCCACAGGACCATTCCTGTTCTGGTACTGGTGGTTGTTCCGTGTACTCAACTTGAGCGGTAGTGATGATACGCCAATGCTCTTCTTCTTGTTGTTGTTCCCGTTGTCTATTCACCGTTCGTTCCCGAGCATCTCGCTGCCTTTCTCTGACTTGATCTCGAAATTGAGATAATTCTTCTCTATGATGAAATCGATTGGTTTCAATGGTATTCAAAGTCTCACCAATGAATTGAAGATCACGTTCCCTTTTTCTAACAATGCTAGCCGCTAAGCGACTGATTGAACGCCATACCCTGCTCTGTTTTTCAGTCAGTTGTTTTGCTGTTTTGAGTTCATTGAATAAAGCCTCCATCTTGAGTGTTTGAGTTCTCAGAATGAAATGAGGCATTGTAAGTATTGTATGGCCCACTCTCGTGGTTGGATGACGTCATATCGCTTGGATGACGTCACCCTAGGGTTGGATGGCGTCACGCGCCAATGTACCGCACAGACATGTGCTTGATTTTTATGAACTTAGAAAAAAGACAACAGACACCTAGTTTCAGTTTTTCTAAACTTTTATTTTTGTAACAAGAAAACAGTAACAGTAACAACATGAAACAGTAACATTGTTTAATGATCACCATAAAGAGTTGTATTTCTATGTGTGATACTATGATACAAACGGTTGTGACCTTCTGGTCTAGAGTTACGTTGAGCACAACACTTTTGTCCACACTTGTTCACATATTGAGCATGCATGTAATAAGTACCATAATATTGTTGAAACCAATGCGTCACATAAGTGTCATTTTTTCCATACATGTCCGGTTTGAATCGGGTTAACAGTATCTGGTTCAAGTCACATTCACGTGAGATAAAATCCAAAGCGAATAGACAATACACACCACACACCGGTAACATATCGCCTTGTATTCTCATGGCATTCCACAGATAAGTTTTGTTGGCATGTTTTTTCACAAAGGTTAGAATCTCTTCGAAAGGTGGTAATCCGTAGGAATCAAAGTACACTGCTTTATTGTCTTTTAAATAAAGAGCCACCCAGTGTTCTCCAGGTTGATTTCCGTTATGGGTATTCACAATATAGGCTTTCACGTCATGCGGTTTCTCTGAAGGTAATTGATCTTTGGCACAAACACGAGCATGTAGTGGCTTTAATAACGGTGAATGATCTAATAGGTATTGTAGTTCATTCGTCTCCATAATGCCAATTTCTGTTGACACGTTCAGCCCAAACACTGATCCATTGATCAATGAACTGATTCTGAGTGAGTTCTTCTTTAAACTGAATCCATAATCGACACGCGTCTCCTTTTTCACTATCGGTCAAGGTCACTAATTCAGGATACCACTTTTCCATGACCTTGAACACGTCCAAACGTTGAATCGCTTTTTGAATGTAAAGTTCTGTCCACTCTTCCGTATTCGTGTATAAGCAGAGTACATGTTGCACTTGACTAGGATGATTCACTCGACAACCATAACAGTCTTTATGCACTTGATTATAAATTAAAGATTGGAGTGCTTCTGTGACGTGATGATTCAAACACTCTTGTAAAAAGTCCGTCTTTGAACTTGTACAACAAGGATACGCCAATAACTTCATTTCGTAATCTTGTCCTTTTTCCAGGTGTTCAATATCCATGTCTTCCATCTTAATAATCTAGAAGCACTTCTCTGAATTGATTGATTTCAATTTGATTGTCGTATTCCGCAAATACAATCACGTTGATGGCTTGTGCAAGTGCTGTTCCAAAGTGAAATTCCAATCTCAGATTGCCCGTTTTTATAGGATGGAGTTGACCTTCCTCGCAACCTTGATCTGCTGTCAAGTCCAACCCCCAGAGTGTGTATCCGTTCCGATAATCATTCATGCTCAATCCAAATGAACGATTGAGACCAAGAGCTCCTGTCGCTTGATAGAGTGACATGTAGGATCTTAGAACTTCTCCCGTTTCAAAATTGGGTTGAAACGCTTTGTTATGAATACTTTTTCCGTCAATGCTGACTTCCAGATGATTCAGTGTAAAATGACGGAAATCAAAGGGGTTGGTAGCCATGTCTCCATTCATGTCTCCATTTCTTACCATACCGATGATAAGACGTTTTGGCAATTGACCTTGAAATAAATGATCTTCAATCTTGGATCGTTGACCGTTAGGAATCGTAAATGTTTTTACTTCAGTTCGTCGGATGGGGATTTTCATGTTATGTTGAGCAATCTGTTGATTGAGTTGATTGGCTACCACTGGCAGTAAATCTACTGTTCTTACATTAAATCCTGCTTCTAGAAACTTGATTTTAGCCGGTGCGGCACCCATGAGACAGAATTGAGGTGACGCTTTGTTTAGTCTTAAGCGTATTTCCATACCATTGGGTAAATATTTATCTTGCATCATCAGATCCAAATGAAGTCGTCCACATAGTTCCACCACACGACTTTGAAGGACACGAGCACGTCTCTCAATATAGCCCAGGTTACCCCCGTCATGTGCGTGGGTGTTCATATGACCAGGGGTGTCTTCACCCCATAACTCTAGCGCCTGAAGTTGAGTGTCTTTACAGCTTGAGGTGAAGGAGAGTAAATTTTCTATGTATGCCCGATAGGCATACGTGTCCGCATTGCTGGTGATCAGTTTATTATTCAGGTACACATCAATGCTTGAGAACATACTGTGAAAGAAATTGTTGACGGTAGCAATTTCACTGTCGGCCGCTAGGTCTGTACCATCTGCCTGTATAATTTTTAGTTTTAGGTACAGGTAAGATTGATTCAGATCTGTCCATTTTTCTGTCTGTGCAGGAATCACAAATTCAATCGGAGCATTATTGTCCAGAGCAGAAATGGGATAATGCTCAGTCCATTGACCTTCTTGCATGGCTGTCATGGTAGGTGGCACAACAGACACATCCAACTCTGTCTTACTACATTCACAGGAACCGTGTTGCATCATGATTAATCGAAAATATCAAGAGGTCTGGCCTGCTTAACTCGGCGATGATGAAGTTTCGAATGAGGTCTTTTCTTGACTGGTTTGCTCTTTATACGTCTTTTAGGGCTGGCCACGGCATGTAGCAAGGATTCACCCACATCTTTTAATACAGAGGCTCCACGTTTTCGTATTACTTGTTTAGCGTTTGATCCTGTCAAGATATCTTTGATAGCGGCTTTTCCTTGCTGGAGTCCTTCTTTTTTCAAGGTGCGAACTCCAGATTTCACAAATGGATTCAGTAAAGGTATAATTCTTTTCATGGCTTTCTTAAACATGGATCCAAGTCCGTGTCCATATTGTCGAGGTTGACCTTGGTAAGTAGGTATCATTGTCTTTGACGTAGGTGTAGTTTCACCATAGACTTCCCATGAATAAACTGAATAGACTGGCCAGTGTCACCCCTTATATGGATAGTGATGGTGTCAAAGTCGGCTTTAGCCAGTGGTACATAGTGTAAATTCAAGAACTCGAAATGAATATGGGGGTTAGTTCCTGCTTTCGTTCTCGGATCAAATGGAGCTACACGTAAGATGGGGGCTTCTATGTTTCCCAAATAGGTATAAGCCGCGAGGTCAGAATAAACAAACAAATGATTATGACCCATGTTAATATCTACGCCATGAGGAAACGGATCTGGAGTGTCTTTTAAAAAGATGGTAGGAGAACTATCAGGAGCTCCACCCAGTTTAATAAACATGTGAGGATGAAACTGAATGCCTAGTTGATCCGAACTGTCCAGTTTTGCGCGTTTACTTTGTCCTGAAAAACCCATGGTAAATCGAAGGCCTTTCTGTCTAAATATTTTACCCAGATTATCTTTTACGGTAAAGTCAATCGTCTCGATCAAATGTTGGGGTGTGACATAAGTTCCTACAGGAATACAAAGTCGTACACCTTTTTCTTCTTTATTGGGGAGAGTACAATAGGAAATTAAGGATTCAAAGGCCTTACCCAGGACAGGATCGTGTGTGACAATGCAGAAATGTCGCTCTTCTTCAGTGACATTAATGACCTGACTAGGAACAATCATTTCCACTAAGGCAATTTCCCAGTCTTGTTTATTGAGATGGATGGGTTTTGTCAGTTTGGTACGAAAACAACATTGCGTATTGTCTGGGAATAAATCCATAGAGCTATCACTCATGAGTGTGATGTAAAACGAACTCATGTTGATTTAGGTTTATTGAATTTCAAGGAGGGATTCGGTAGAATATAACCTAGAGAACTACTTAAAAGCAGAAGCCACAATTCTCGATCGGGTCGTTGAAAACACAAATTAAATAGCGATACGGTAATAATAATAAATACCACTACAATTTGTGCAAAAAAAGTAACCTTATTTTTGGGTTCACACAATTTGGCTTGCTCTGAGGCAGTCACTACCACACTGGCCGTATCGGTTTGAGACATGATGTATTTATTAACTAAACGAGATGGGATTCGGGAATCCAACTGTCAAATTTCGAAGGATAACCTTTCCAATGCACTTTAATTTCTCGTCTTCCGTCTACCTTACTCTGGCGATGTGCGAGCACTGATTCAATTTCATAGATAGCATCATCTTTTATAACCTGTACTTCAGAGAAATAAAACGACCCCAAAATGGGTTCTCCGTCTAAATCAGTCAATTTCACAGTAGCAGGAGAGGTCTTTTTGACTTGGATCACTTTAAACAGTTCAGTGGTCCAGTTGGGTAGATAACCTTTATCAAATGTACGTTTTGTTTTATTGATACGAACAATATCTCCCACATGAAGGGTCGTCGACGCTTTCTTTCTTGATTTTCCATACAAGGTCAAGGCCACTTGAGATTCGTTATTCTCATTTACGGATACGGGTGCCATTTGTATACTACGATGAACACGATGATTATAGGCATGCACGAGATCAGGCAATACCTGAATATACCTTCGTGTTTTATGATGCGTAAAGTATTTCCACATGCGTGATTTTAAGGTCCGTTGAAAACGTTCCACTATACTAGCCTTAGTTTCTGGGTTTTCAGTCGTAAAATAATGAATCCCTACTTTGTCTAAAAACTGTTGAAACCTTTGATTCTTGAATTCTGTTCCTTTATCGGTTTGCAACGCTTTAGGTTGTCTCGTTTTAAGAATAGAGCGAAACGCTTCCACCAATGTGAGCCCCGTTTTATCCTTGAGGGGAACGACCCAAGCATATTTTGAAAACACGTCAATGACACACAACAAATATCGATAAGGGGTGTTGTACTGAGCCAGGGATTGCATGTCTGCCAAATCAGCTTGCCATTGATGATCAATACCACCCACAATCGTTTTCCGTCTCGAGAATACCCTACGGATAGGTTTGTGCAGGGTATAGGTCTTTTGTCCCTTCAACCAGGATCGCACTTGACTTGGCGTGATGGATTTCAGTTGAGTTCGAGCTGCTGTAGTAAGACGTTCTACCCCACCAAAACCAGCCGGATGATGGGGATCATAATAAATCTGATGTAACAGACTGTCTACCTTTTTGTTCATGTTGTCTAGTAGGCTTCCCACTTAGGTTCTGCTTTCATCTGTTTGACAGGTTTACTTATAGGTTCTGCTTTCATCTGTTTGGCAGGTTTACTTATAGGTGAAGGAGGCTCAACAAAACTATCAAAGAATTCATCATCTTCCTCCGAATCGTCTGCTTTTTGCATCCATGACCATCTCCGTTTATTTCCTATCACTTCTTGTGGTACATTGACATCTCTTAGTCCACTAGAAAACTGTTCCCATCCTCTAGGCTCCGACCCTTTTCTATGACGTATGACATCATTGACCAAATCAATAATGTTGGATCCTTGTATTGGTTTTCCATGGTATTCCAAAATCCCATGATCATTCCATGACATGTGGGGATGATTTTGTAGAAAGTGTAATAAAAGCTGAGTTTTTCGACGCATAGTAGTAGGAACACTTTCAAGAATCCGATCCGTCAATGTAGCAGGAGCCGCTTGTGCACCTTGAGCAGCTGGAACAACCGGTGCAGCCGGTGCAACTGGTGCAGCCAGAGTAGCCGGTTCACGTGCTTTTTGATGAGACAGTTGAAACTTTTGCAAGACTTGCCCATAGTGTTGTGCTTTTTCTGATTCAGACAACGATTCATTTTGTAATACGTCTCCCATTTGTTTCTGTAAATCGGATGTTTGACTGACTTGCGGGGGAGGAGGTAAACGTGGTCGTTGTTCTGTTTTCCATCGATTCATCTCTTCTAGCATTTTGAACGGGACGATAGCCATTTTCTTCATAGCTTTTTCACCAGTGTGGCAACACCTCCACTGAGTGCTCCTGCAGCAACAGCTTTAGCAATGATTGGAGCAAGAGCCAGTAATGGAAATAATCCTCCTTTTTGATTCAACACACGTTTCTTTTTTTGAATGGATACTCTTTTATCTGCTAAAGTGCGGAGATGTTGACGCTTGGACTTCAACCTTTGCTTTTGAGAGGGGGATAAGGCAACATTGCCTTTTAAAACATTCTGACAGCATTCTGACACACATTGAATCATTTCTTTAGATGCTCCATGTATCATCTTTCTTCTTAACCCATCTGGGGCTTGAGTTAAACCCAAAACCAGATGTCCGTATTTATGCAGGAGTGGTCTCTTTGGTGCCATTATGTCAAATAATACCTGTTTTTACTTCTTTACAGCTTTTATACTAAAGCATCAAAGGCTTGTCTTGAAGCTGGATTCATAGGGCCCTGTCTCATCAGGTGAATACGATGTCTCAAAAGGGGTTTCAAGACAGCCTGTCTTGATAAGGTAGATAAGGATAGGGGTGAAAAACGGCACAATGGAGTGTCTGGTGAACTTCTTGAACTGGGAGATGATCTACTAGATGATCTGCTGGATGAATTTCTTGAAGAACTCAAACTACTTGACCCACTGGTTGAATAACTACTTGGCGAACTGAAGCTGCTTGGTCCACTTCTAGATGAACTGCTTGGCCCACTGCTTGGCCCACTGCTTGAATAACTCAAACTGCTTGGTCCACTGCTGCTTGAATAACTGCTTGGTCCACTTCTTGATAAACTTCTTAAACTTTTAGATGAACTGTTTGATCCACTTCTTGATAAACTGCTTGGTCCACTTCTTGATAAACTGCTTGGTCCACTTCTTGATAAACTTCTTAAACTTCTAGATAAACTGTTTGATCCACTTCTAGAAGAATTTCTTAAGCTTCTAGATGAGCTAAAGTTCAAACTACTCACAGGACTGATAGGAGACCATTGTAACTTACTGATTGGAGTTACAGCCATAGAGGGTGTTGAAGTGGTTTGCTTTCGACGACGGAGAGTAATAAAACGTTCATTGATCATGGCAGGCGATTTTCTAGCTTTTTTAGCTGGAGCTTTTCTTGCTCTTTTAGCTGGAGATTTTTTAGGTTTTCTGGCTGGTGCTTTTCTTTTAGCTGGAGCTTTTCTAGGTTTTCTAGCAGGCGCTTTTCTTTTAGCTGGAGCTTTTACAAATTTACGAATCGTCTTTTGACCATTCCATCGGAGTAAACTTCGTATCATGACTCCACCAAGAAATCCACCTCCTCCTGGTTTCAATATGAGTT
Organism: Lutraria lutraria; assembly: GCA_964023205.1. NCBI lineage: Eukaryota > Metazoa > Mollusca > Bivalvia > Venerida > Mactridae > Lutraria > Lutraria lutraria. Next base: position 13,366,283 of record OZ026834.1, on the reverse strand, counting down.
GACGTTTAGTATCCATGTCCACTTGATCATCTCCCAGCTGCTCTAATTCATGCTGATGTTTTTGCATAAAGTTTTGTGTTTGTTTAGGTAGCACAATTTTCTTTTTTAAAATCACCTTTGCTGCTAAGGTGAACCACTTGAGCATTTCTTTTAATCCAGACCGTAGCATTTGCTCCCGTACAGTAGGGTCTCGTTCCTGACCCAAATGTTCTAACGATTGAGCTATGGCTGTGGCTGACATGATGACTGAATGATTTTATATGAGTAAACGATGTTTATATATACACAACTGGCCCACGTTTTTCTCCAGTGATCCAGTGATGAAAAATATCAGTTCTTAACCGATAACTGTCTGGTGTTTGAGGGTGAAAGTCAATCACTAAATACCCATGAGGTGTAGAGATAGCATCTTGATAAGCGGGTAACAAGTGTGGCAATTGAATTTGATTCGCCAACACTTTGATTTGTCCTTTATCTCTTGTGTTTTGAAATAAGATCATGTAATGTGCATTTAAACTCAGGGTACGACTGGCTTTCGATTGTTGAAACATGTTTTGTGTAATGTAGACCACACTAGCATTACGATGGTGACCTTTTCGTGTAAACCATAATTTGATTTTCTCTTCATCTTTATCACCAAGCATGTCATCAAATATAATTAAATGAGGAATGGATGTATCCTCTACTATCTCTTCATCCTCGTCAGGTATCCCCTGTATGAACCGAATACTAGGTTCTTGTTCTTGTAATTGTGCATAGGCTACTTGCCATTCTTTGTAACACCATACAATACGCTCTGGTACTACTTGAAACAAATCTGATTTGTATTCCAACACCTTTTTTACAAATTGTGTTTTACCAGAGCCACTAGGGCCTGCGATAAACATATTGCAAGGATGCTTAAAAAGTAAACTGGACTCCATGACGTGAAAATCACAACTAACACTATTGGAAGAAAAACATTTTATTTATTTGTGTAACAAGTTTATGTATGAGTACAAGAATAATCACAACAAGAACAACACATGTCATGTAAGGGTAACAACAGTTTGTCAGAAAATTCAAACACACATTCTGAATGTCCAGATTGACTCAGAAATGTTAACACAGAGTCATTGTTCACCACCTGTTTGAACCAATCCGTTTCACTCAAGTCCATGGGTACTGATTGTTTATAAAATGAATTCATTACATGAAGTCCATGTTTCATTTCTTCAAACATGTCTGGTGTACTCAACTGTTGTCGAATCCATTCCAGAGAATGATGACCTTCAGGTATCTTCATACGATAAGCAAATACCAATGCTTTTCTCAACAGGGTATGGTTCATAATATCAAACTGTTCCATTCTTGAATCGTGTGAATCACTCTATCGTTACATACATAAGTATTCCAATCGTCTCGATGGATAGCTTTCAAGTCTAAGTGTGCACTGATCATAGCATCACGAATCATCTGTCTAAATAGTTCAAACGTGTGAGGATTCAGAATCCACGCGCGAATGTCCTTGACCTTGACAAGGTCATCTTGTACAATACTGTATAACGTATCCGTATACAGCTCAAAGTCCAAAATGTAATATAAACTTATAAATCGTCTAGATGGTTTAACCATAATTGAATATTTCCTGAACAAATCACTATTCTAGGTCGATTCGCATGAACGGCTTCAATCTCGTCTTTGACTTCTCTTAAACGGTGCCTTAATTTATAGAACACGGCACGATACTGTAGAATATGAATAACATGAGTGAACGGTACCTGTCTCTTAAATACCATGATACCACGTATTTTAAACTGTGAATACGGACGCCATCCGGGGTGAGATCTCCCATTGTCCTCTTCAGCCATACTGAACCATATCACATTGGGGGTAGAACGAAAATTGTTAGCTAAGGCAGATACGTCGCTCAAATTAGCATCGTGGATTAAAAAATCCCATGTCGTAGATAACATACGATCTAAGCTTTGTTGTACCACATTCAGTTTTCGTAGAATCGGTAATTTTTGGTTGAATGACAAGTCCTGGCGATCACCTACATCCTTCAACAGTCTCTCTATCCGTCGATGATTTGTATGTTGTAAGCTATGTATAGCATTATGAGTAGCCCATGTGTGCACTAACTCCATCTTCCATGTTTTAGCGTTAGCCCATATGACATAACGATAAATTTTAAGTCTCAGCTCTATCGGTAGTAAGGGTATCCAATCCATGTCTTTATGAATAATGAATTTTAGATGACTTGTTCTAGTCATTACCTAAAAGGTCAAGGTCAGTCATGTAGATAACCATAAGGCACAGTCATATGATTCTCGACCACAATACGTTTGGTATACACCGAACGAAATGTTTTGACTTGTTTCTCACTGGTCACGGTTCTGTCCTTATGACGTTTAATCCGAGAAGCATATTCAACTACGGTCGAATAATGGTGTCTGTCTTTCACACAATCCACCATCGTATTGAAATTCACTTGTTGAGTGGCATTGTAGTCTAACGTAATGCCTTTCACTTTGCAATTTTGATGGAGTTCACCGTTTTCAATGTATTCATAGCCATAGTTCTTTGGACCTAAAGCGACATATCTCACAATACGACCCTTTGGTACCTCATCTGTCCATTTTCCCAATCGACTGGAGATAATAGGAACATTATAGCCATCAGGGTCATGAATGTACATACAACTGTCTGTGTCAAAATACAATACTCTCTTTCCTAGAGGTTCAAGCACTTTGTACAGTTCTAATCGAGCATAAGCCGTCACAAATGAAGCCACCACAGGATTGGCTGATGAATGAGGGTCTGCTTTGTCCGATTCATCAGTGTAATTCATTAACATGAATTCATCATGATCAAAACACTCTACATATTTCACAGACTTTTTAGGATCGTTCAGTATTCCGTAGAACTGGTCCAATCGATGAACATACTCTGTTTTAGGCAAGAGGTTGGTTTGAGCATTTTTGCCCCAGAGACAATTCAGCATGGTTTTGGCAAAAGCTCGTTTTCCTGGATTTTTCTCCACCTGTTGCAAACGAATTCCTTCAGCTTCAAAATAATCTTGTTTAAATTTATCTTGAGCCTCTTCCGTATCCACCCCTGGAGGATATCCACTAGCCTCTTGTTTCATTTTCAAGTATTTGTCAATGTATTGCCGATAGACGTCCGTACTCCATTCATCCCAGTGCCATACATGATACACTTTTGATACTTGATAGCCTAAAGCAATAGCTTTAGCCAATTCAACATGAGTCCATGTGCCATACAAGAACCGTTCATACGGGGAATGTGTACAATAATCCATCTCCTTCTCAGCACAAGTACGGCATAGCGTAAACACCATTTTGCTATTACAGTGTATGGGTAAGACAGGCATCCATAAATCTTGCGGGGGTAGAACACGGCATTTAATCAGTCCTTTGTATTTCTCAATATGCTGTTGATCAATTTGTTCTTGACTCATGATCACTGGATGGCCTATCGGATAAGTCCTGTACTTGTTCACATACGGATAGAGAGAACAAATATCCACATATTTGATTTCTTGGTCGTTGTCTACTTCATGATACAGTCGAACGGCATTCGTACGACCTCCGAACAAAGCTTCCCTGGGTTGTATCGGTTCTTGACCATGATAGAATCGTTCCACTCTTGTCTTATAGGCAGGATCCTTTTGACAACGCTGATCAAATTCACATTCCCACATGACCACAACAGGGTACCCCTGTTCTTTCAAAGACTCCAGTCGTTTATACGTATCGTGATAGGCCTGTTGCATGCTTCTCAAAGTATACGGATTGATGGTACTTCGGTTAGGAAAACAGGTGGGGCACCCATGGTACCAACATCCCATGAATTCATACACGGTGTTGGTCTCTTGACAATAGCCATCCACGTAATAAGGTCCAATTTTGACTTCGCCTTTGTTATTCAAGGCATGCCGAATATGTATCTCTTCGGTGACAGCCATCATTTGTAGCCAACGTATGCCTTTCATGGAATACCGGGTTTTATTGGGATACCCGGCATCCGAAATCACGGCTAAACTATGAGGTGGCATGGAATTTTTGCGCCAGGCTTTGTTACACACTTGAGCTAATGTGGTAGCTTCAGTAAATGGATCTATTTGATCACTTTCCAATAATTGTTGACGAAATTCTCCACACCCGCGTCTTAAAATGTCCACATCCGATTGACAGTATTTCTCCATTTCCTTTTGAAAATCAAATACGTCACCTTTTCTTTCATTGTACCAGGTTAAAAACTCTTCACGTCGCTCTGGTTTCATACTATCCGGTTTGTAAAAGTGTAGCGGCAAATAAGGTCCCACATAATCTTGATACGCCAGGGTGTTTGCATAGAATGGAAACCACCCTTTGGCTAACTCGGTCAGTCCAAATGTATTGGGAAAACCGGAGAGAGGCATACTCAGGAAACTGAGGGAGTCAATCATGCGTATTCCATGCACTCTCAATTGAATGATTTTACTGCCATTCATAATCAACTGGGGTTTCGCCGTCCCTTGAGTGAGCACATATCTAAGAATAAACTGAGCGTCATAGCCTTGAGCATTGTGGGCTATCACTGTCGATCCTCGATGGGTAGGGAGAAATAGCCAAGTACAGAATTGTTGTAACGTATTTTCACCACGGAATGTCATTTGTCTGGCTTCATTCACCTCTTCACAATACTCACATGGAGCTTTCACTGACTTACACATACAGTCACCACAAGCACGTTGAGCCACACAAAAATTAGGGATATGTTCTCCAGAATCAAAACGACATTCAAAATCAAAAAAGATGAATGGTACTTCTGGTTGTTTTCTATCGGGTGGTTCATACGTTGGAATGTAACAGTCATGATCTGGTCCTACTATGGCTTTACAACACCTGCATTTCTTTGTCCCTGGGCAAACGTGACTCCGTTTCGTTTCAATCACCTTTTGCCCACATTTCTTACAATTCCATACGGATTCACAAATGGTTTTACGTTGTTTTCCCGTTTTTGTTTTATGATTGTCAAAACATGCCTGACTCTGGAATAGGCGACGACAATCTGGACATCTTATAGATTGTCCTGCTGGGCACAGGGTGTGAGCATAACACTGACAAATATGGCTACACTGGTGTCCTTCACGGTGATCATAACTGATATCGCACCATTCACAATAATAACTCCTTCCGAGAAATCCGGTAATGGATACGATACAGTCATAATGATTATCATGGTGAAAGATATGAATCACACGACTTTTTTCAGTCATAGCAGGTGGTTTGAATAACAATTCACTTCCATAATGTTGTGGATGGATTTTAATCACGTAGCTGGGATAGAGATAGTCCTGTAGTTTTTGGTATTCTTCTATACCACACGACTGATCCGATGAAATACCCACTTGCTTCAACAATGCTTCAGCTTCGTATTTTTGAAGATTTTTCTTAGAGCGACGTATATAACCCCATCGTTTTTTCCATTCCGGGGTTTGATTTTCATGTACTTTACACCGTCCTACCACAATCGATCTAGCTAAACACATAGAGTCTTTACTATTGTCAATACACACAACACTTGTCTTTGACTTCCGCATACTGAATAAGTTTGGTGCTTTAAACGTTTTCTTTCCGGTTCCCTGTGGCATAGCAATATGCGTAATTTCCATCTGTGCCGCCCCATCATGAATTTTAAATTGACGGTTACTTTGTGCCACACGTTCAATTTCATCCAATAATGTATCTCCACTAATACGAGATGCCCTATTAAACGGAACATGTATTCCAAAGTCCAAATCAGGATGTAGAATAGATACTCGAACTCGATCATTCGACTTCACTTCACATCTCTTGTAGAGCTGATCCATCATATCATTAAACAACCTGTTTGTAAATTCAAACGATTGATTATACGGCTGAAATGTCACATCATATACTCTAGATTGAGTCTTGAATTTTCTTGACTTTCTTTCCATGCGTGACTGTATGTCATAATAGTCGCGCACAGGCTCAAACTTACTTCGTTTAGTTGGAGGTTCATCCTCACCACTAGTACTGTCGGTATCTGACATGATTATGATCTTAGAACTTCTCCGCCGTTTTTTATAGTTCGGGTTCAAGGTCACAACGCGTGACACTCTATAAAAGACGTACGCTCCGTCCGTTTTTTATCATTTCAACATGAGCGATCCTAAAATGAACCAAGCTGAAGAGAACCGAGATCAAACTTTGATGTATTCATTAAAGAAAAAAATTAAAGAGCTTGACAACTTAGCGGATCTGCTCTGTGGACAGAAAAATGTAACATGGGATCATATCAAGTGTTATCGTTGTGGAAAGAAAGGACATTATTCTACAAGCTGTACGGAACCCTTCAACAATGAATGTTTTTATTGTCATGAACAAGGACATTTCATCGCAGACTGTCCTAAGAAACAAGGTGAACAGGTCGATCTACAGGACGCAGAACAGAGTAAGAAAAAACGTAAATACAAAAAGAATCCAACAAAAACTGTGAGTGACTTTGTGTAATCCAGACAATGTGTTGGACAATGTGTATAAATTGGAGACTAAGTGAGTTGTATTGTGTTGTACTTTGTTGTACTTTATAAATGTTTTCAAAAATAAAATGATAGACAATGTAATATGCTTTTGTCTTTGCTCGAGATATAAAACGAATCTAACACATATGGTGGCCCTAATAAGGGCCGTTGGGTAATTCATTGCATTTCTGCAAGAAATAGGTATCGCCAATAGTTGGCTCTCAAATCCTCATCATAAAAGACGGAAAGGTCAGGGTATAAATTACCAATCTTGATATCCATCTTCACTTCTACACATGCATCTTGGAATTCAGACAAGTCTGGGTACAAATTACCCATCTTGACCACCCAAACATCTTCTTGTTCAGGTTCATCAGAAGAACTTTTCAAGCAGTTGCCCATGTTGAATCATGAAACATAAATGAGCTATGGAACATGAGAAAAACACTGACCTAGAACAGACCAATGAAATGCCAGTAAAATAGACCAATGAAATGCCATTAAAATAGACCAATGAAATACCGTTAAAATGGACCAATCAGAGTCCTTGTATCATATGAGAGTGACCTTGCCTTGATCTAATTTCATTCTGTATCAAGATGTCACAGAGAACAGTCAACATTATCAAAAGAAAATATGCCGCCTTAGGGCAGTATATAGAGCAGCTGGAAATGCAACTAGAAGAGTTGAGGCTAGAGGTGAAGACCCTGAGAGAGGGAAAGCAGTTTGTAGAGGAGGTTGTGGTCAGCTCTGGGGAAGAGGACTGGGGGGATACCCCTCAAGAATCAACCCCAGAGAACTGGGAAGATGAACTGGTAGAGGTTCCTTCGAACCTCTACCAACCTACACCGGACCCCAAGGATGTCCAGAAATGGGACAAGTGGTGTCCCGCTTGTATGGGGAGATGCGGTCAACGCCATTAATCCCCATACAAGCACCAACGGTCCTTTTCAGGACCACCAACGGCCCTTTTCAGGGCCCCCATACAATTCAGAAAGAATCATTCTCATATTGTCAATATTTACAGTCCTATCTGATAACACCAAATACAAATAGACGGTGTGAGGTAAGTTAAACATTTCCTACAAATATAAGTGATAGTATGATGTGTACAATCATTTTCAACAAATATAAGTGCTGTGATGTACAAAGTATTTCCCCCACAAATATAAGTGTTAGTATGTGATGTACAATCATTTTCAACAAATGTCTGCAAATTGCTGTGATAGTATTAAGTGTACAGTCTGCAAAGTGCTGTGATAGTATAATGTGTACAGTATTCAAATTGCTGTGATAGTATAATGTGTACAGTATTCAAATTGCTGTGATAGTATAATGTGTACAGTATTCAAATTGCTGTGATAGTATAATGTGTACAGTATTCAAAGTGCTGTGATAGTATTAAGTGTACAGTCTGCAAAGTGCTGTGATAGTATTAAGTGTACAGTCTGCAAAGTGCTGTGATAGTATAATGTGTACAGTATTCAAAGTGCTGTGATAGTATTAAGTGTACAGTCTGCAAAGTGCTGTGATAGTATAATGTGTACAGTATTCAAATTGCTGTGATTGTATAATGTGTACAAAGCATATCTACAATATAACCTTGACCTTGACGTGTCAAACACTTGTTAAAAAAACTTGAAGTGTCACACTTGTAAAAACTTGAAGTGTCACACGTATTCAAAAAAACTTCTCACAATTGACCTTGACCTAATAGAACACTGGCGCGTGCAGGCAAAAAGTATAAATACCCCCGGCGCAGACACTATTTTTTCATTATCTAGCATGGAGTCCTTCAACATGCCATACGATATATTGAGAGAAGCACTAGAATCATCTGAGTTGATAGACCCGAATGCGGGTATGCATTACAACCAGCCGAAGTACAACCAGCCAAAGTACGGTCAACTACAGTATAGGCAGCCACAGTACAGCCAATACAGTCAACCACTGTACAACCAATACAGTCAACAGTCCATGGTAGATGTACAGCCTATGGTAGATGTACAGCCGATACAACCCATGGTAGATGTACAACCCACTATGACGAATACACAACCCATGGTAGATGTACAACCCACTATGACGAATACACAGCCTATACAACCTATGACGAATACACAGCCTATGGTAGATGTACAACCCACTATGACGAATACACAGCCCTCTATGGCGAATACACAGCTTATGACGGATAAACAGTCTAATACAATGGGTGATACAAAGCCTACAACGGGATTGTCTGTTCTACAAGGTATCAAGGAAGAAATGGTACAGATGAATCAAGTCATGCAAGAGATGGTCAGACTCATGAAAAATCAAGAAGTACGGTTTAAGCCACAAGAAATGATTGTACCTGTACAGTTTATGTATGATTCAAAGAAACGAAAACATGAGCATGAGAAAAAGAAACCGGAGCATGACAAAAAGAAACCGGAGATGACAGAAACGAAGAAACGAAAACATGATCTTGAGAAACAACCTCGGGGCAAGTATGGTAAAGAAATAAAGAAATGAAGATCCGACTAACAGCCACAACCAACGGTCCTTTTCAGGACCACCAACGGCCCTTTTCAGGGCCACCATGTCTTTTCGAAAGAAAATTCTCTCATTGTCTCAAATAAATATTTAGTCTATACAGTACAAATAACAAAACACACACAGTACCCAGAACATTCCTAAAATCCATTTCATACTATTTTGGGGTACAACATTGATTTCCAATTTGTCCTAATTTGTCACAATTTTGAAAACTTCTGGGTACCAATTACGTTGATTAGTACCCAGGGTACCGCCATATACTACTGTGGTGCGCATTCACCGAACCGAAGAGTTATACGCCTTCTAGTAGTATATCTTATGTCGAATTTTATGTTTCATTTAGGGTAATTATGGGTTAAGTTATAGTGTTTTATGTAGAATTAATTACAATTTTACCATCACAGGTCCATTACTTCTGCATGTGGCTTCATGTTGTATGACTTGGATTATGCTATGTAGCAATATTTACGATAAAATGGTATATTCAAAGATCGATATTTTTTAAAAATGATTTTTTTTAATATAATGATTATATTGACTGTATAAGTACTCAGTAATCGTGAAATTTCATAATTTTCAACAGACAATTAGCAATGAAAATAAACACTAACACTAGACAAACAAACATTGGTTGAAATTATTGAACTGTTCGATTTTATATAATTTTCAAAAAAAAATTTCAACACTATAAGCCTACTAAGCTAAATAAATTCAGTACGTAATAAACTAAGAAGCCAATGTCTCGGTTTGAGTAGAGTTTGAAAATTATATAAAATCGGACAGTTAAAAATTTCAGCCAATGTTTGTTTTTCTGTTGGTAGCGCTCACATGATCGCTTAATAATCCGTGGAAAATTTTGAAATTTCCATATCACAATAACTGAGTACATATACATTAAACAAAATTTCATTTTATCGATCTTTAAATCATGCTACCATTTGTCGTATTGAATATTCAAATAATACCAACCATTTTATGTATCCTTTGAACACTACCCAAAGGGTGTATAGGAACAATTTAGAACAATGTTACAGTATCTACACAATACATGTGTCAATACTTATCAACAAAAGACGTCTTTTAAATGGACAATGATCATATTTTAACTAGATAACGGTCGATATTTCATTACGTCATCTACATAATGTCACAATATAAATATATAATAGGTGCACCTACCTTTTAAGTCTAGATATGTTATAGTTTTATTCTCAATTAAAAGATCGCTAATTGCCTGTGCGCCCGTATTGCCTATCTTGTTTTCAGACAAAATCTGAAGAAAAAAAGATTTCCGTCAATAATTCAGGTGCAAATAAAAATGCAGCCAATTGATGTTAATGATTATAATTATGTACTATTAATTACACTTAATGTAAACTATAAATGTAATATAGAATAACTGAAATAATTAACGGAGTTCTTATCACGTTCGTACTGAAATTGTCCAATCATATGGTATCAAAATATTACTTTTCGCAACATTTGGTTGGTGAAATGTCTGCAACTCTTGAATATCATGAGACTGCTAATCGAACTTGAAAAACGATGTTAAATCTTACCAAATATTGAGAAATATCAGGGAGATAATCGTTTATACTATAAGAATGTATGGTTTTAATAGATTATGGTGCTATTTATCGCTGGTCATGAGCCGATCGTGAGCCGCGGCCGTGGCCCTGTGGTCAGTGCACAAGATTTGTAACCCGGCAATCCGGTTTGGTTCCCGGTCGCGACAGGGCATACTATTCCATGGAAATTTGACAACAATAACGATTTTCCACATGTCGAGAAAATGCCGTTCCCTTTGTTTTACAGTTCGAAAACTAATTAGATGAATCGGCCGTCGTAGGTAACTGAAAAACAAATTGTTGCAACACGGCGTCAAACCCAAATAAATAAGGAACAGACCACAGACTTACCAGTTCAGTAACGTAAACATTATCCTTCAGTATACGTGAAAGGTAAGTGGCCCCTATACCTAACATGTAATTTCCTTCCAGATCCATTTTTTCTATGGTTGTGTTAATCTGGAAAGGATGTTAAGAAATACAAAATGTACTTATTAGAATGTATTGATGTATTTTGAAGTACGCCATAGACACATCGTTTATTGTGTTGAAAATTGAAGTTTTGACGGAGTTGTGATAAAGGCATCATTATGTCATTAAGGAGATAATCACTATAAGCAGTTATTGAATAAAGTATATTTCATTGATTTTTTATTTATGGTACTCATTCATTTGGATAACACTGTTTTCCTACTTCTGTTGTGTGGCATTTGGACACCCTTTGTTGAAATAATGACAAAGGCTCATAGTGCATAGCTACGTTTATGAAACATCATAGTAGAAGCATGACAAAGGAAAGAAGGGCTTAGCTAAGCATAATATACTTAATAAGTATATAAAACATCATTGTGGAAATAAACTTACTTCTAATGGATCCGACATAGCTTTTACTCCTGACGGACCTAAACCATGATACTTCATTATAAGTTCTGAATCCTGCATATGTTTGAGAAAGTATGTGATTGGTTGAATATCTAATTTCTGGCACATGCGCAGATAACGGTTGACACCAGTCGTATCTCGGTCATAAAGTTCTGGATTGAGCCATTCTGAAAAGTGAAAATATTTCAATAAGCGTTTTCAACCACAGTAAAACGTATGTTAGCAGCCACCTGCGAATGAAGCCACCCCATCAGTAAAGGCCATTCTTTTAAAAACTGGTATTGATTTTTTAGAACAAAATTAAATCCGAATGAAGGCCTATGGTCAATAAAGGCCACATTGGGTCTTTCCAGGTAGCCTTTGTTCACAGGTTTGGCTGTTAAAAATTATATACTAAGCTAAACATGTATTCGTAAATGGCTTTAATTACAGAAAATACTTGAACCCCCGCTGTCTCTTATGTTTCAATGAACCGAATGGTATAATATTAAAAGAAATTCATGTACTCAGATGTGGTTATTCTTATTACGTGTTTATTTAGATTAACGTTGTAAAACACCTATACATACTATCAGAATCTTCTAGCTCTAAGTCAGTGTCATAGTCACCATCTGGTTCCGATTCTACTACTGTTGATACCTTGGATACTCTAGATTGACTCGACTGGTACCCGGTCTCGTCAAGGCCTTCGTCGGCTCTTGATTCCTTGTCTGAAAAGTCGTCTTCTAATTCGACCTCATTTATAGAGTCTAGTGGTCGCGAGCCTTCGGTCAAAAATGCCTGAATGAAATTGGCAATCATGACGAACAAAGCGATAAAAATGGTAAACTGAACAGTTTAAACACTTTTAAAATCTTCAATAAATTACTAGCATATCATTTACCAACAATATAATCCACTCAAGCATTTGATCAATTATTTCGTAAAGTTTTCCTGATTTACACATCGTCGATAGAGATAAACCCATTAGTAATACAGTCAAAGCTGTGAATAAAGACCACCCTTAGAAAATACACAATTGACCTTTGACAGGTGGCACTTATTCGGGGTCAATATAGATAGTCAATGACTACTTTTAAAAGAATGGCTTTATTCACAGGGCGGCCTTTATTCTGAGGTGGCCGTTAACACCGGTTTGACTGTATTTTGAACAGTAGAATTGTGTACAGTGTGGACGTTTTATACAGTGGACTTGATCCGGTAACAATTTATTTGCAACCACAACTCATTCACTGAATGTTTCTTATCCATTTAATCAATATTTTAATCAAAACACACGTGCATTAGAACATTTATGTTCACTTGTAATATTAGGCATTAACCAGGATACAATGCAAGTAATGGCCATAAATCGAAAAAAAATCAAGTTAGAATGGCTGACAACTTAACAAGTAAATAGGTGTATTGAAAATGCACAAAACGTACATTCAAACTGATACATTTATTATACATTAAATTTTGTCGCGTAAATCTATACTTTTGAAGATAGCATAAACTAAGGAAATTCAACGATAGTAATTAAAGCAGTTAAAATTAGAACAAAATTTACAGATCTTGATGTTTTCGATGCAATGTACGTATGGCTAGTTTAGATGGTTGGGAGTTGGCGGCACTTTATCATTTAAAGCTTTACTTGTTTCATTTAGCGTGACTTTTCAAGGTAATTACACTTTATGGAAATTAAATTAAGTTTAGTTATAGTGTATCGTGGCAAAGAGATGCTTTCAGTGTCTGGGGTGTATATCGAGATGTTAGATAGTCATCGAAGCCACGTTTATAAATAGTCAATCAATTCGAATGTACCTTATCATTGCGTTTAGTTTAGTTTGACGCAAGAAGTTCAAATAGGGCCTTTTGTTCAAATGATTAAATACTGAGCCAGCCTGTTTAGTTCAATCGTTAAAGCGTAAAGTCTACAGGTCTTGTGGTACTGGTTCTCTGAATCAGATATGATTTGGCTGAATACGTCAATAAAAAATTAATAGCAGTAACCGTTGCTAAGAACATGGTTAGTACCGCTTCAGAATCCATGAAAACTGGTTAGATTATCTGCATGTCGGCATATATTTATCCTACTAAATCAGTTTATTTGTTTGTTTCATCGGGGTTTACGCCATTTTCAACATTATTTCAGTCATATCGTGGCGGGCAGTTATCCTAACAAGCTTTCCTGGACTTCATTAGGCCTTAACCTGTACTAACTACATTCTATCGGTAAGCTTCTGCCAAGCTACCCCACATAATTTAGAGGTGGAGGACAATTCAACATTGGATGATCTTCAGTCTAATTTGTCACGGACAGTGTGAGCCTCGCCCGAGGTTCGACCTCACAACCTCTCGATCATCAGACAAATGCTTTAACAACTGAGCTAGCCGGGCGGGCTACTTTAGTAGTAAAAACAAGCGCACATCCCAATGCTTTTTAAAAAAAGTCTGATTTTTGTATTAGTGTTGAATGGCCATTTTTAACGATGAACCAAATATTGTACATGTACTAATGTCATACTCTCTCTTTTTCTGTCAGGTTTATATCCTCTAGACTTGTTGGTGCATCAGTTATGTCAGTGAACTCTTCTATATAGTCATCATCTGATAAATATTGGGAATTCTTACTACCTCCGACAGTTGCTTGTCTGGATTTCGCCGGTGACTGTAATCGGGGCGGGGTCACAGAGGGTAACGGGGAAGCCCCAACTGGTCTGGCCTCACTTGTAGGCATTCTTAGATCTAAAATATAGCCAAAATTAAAGCGATTAAATGTAATCAATATCAATTTCTGTGATATGTATATCCAACGGTAATGCAAGTGTAAATTATTTTTGTCAAAATACTGCTATTATGCATTATAGACTGTATGCAGATACTTGTTCAATGTCAAATTAAAGTAATTGTTTGCCCTGTATGTTTTGTATTAACCTTTACAGGTATATAAAATGAATATATCAAGTTATATTATATGTTGATGCCTAGACAGAATGCCTATTATCTTGAAATAAACTTAATATATCTTTTTATGCATATGTACATCATGTTTCTTATCATTTATTCAACAACTGACACAAATTACAGAAGAAAACCAATACATGTAGTCGTATGTCCAAACATATCAATTAATATAGATATAAAGATATAAACACGTATCCAAAAACATCGCGTTAACATGAAGTAAATAACCACTTACCAGTCGTAAAAAGTGCAAATTCCTCTATTCCATGCGACAAATCACTTTCGTCACGAGTACTTCCAAAATCAATATCACGAAATTTTAATCAGTATATTAATTAGAACACTTTAATATACACTGATACGCTCAACACGTTTTATTTGTTTCAATTCACCCTGGTCACAGTTTTCAATCCCTAATATAAAACACAGTAACAATCCACCTTTGAATATATTGCTGTTGTATATCTTTTTCTACATTGCAATGAAAACATTAAATATAATTATATTAAATTTTGTTAAATTCCACAGCATCGATACGTCTCATTAAATTGTTTACATTAACACCAAGAATAAACATTTAATCTAATTTGTTAGCTATGTAGATTCAAATTCAATTGATAATTAAAACACGACACTTCATCGATACTTTAAGATTTAAATTTCGTGTAGTTAATAACCAACACTATATCATACACGCAAAAACAATGTATTCAAAATCGTTATTTTAGATGTGTTTATCTACATTTTTTTTCAAATGAATGTCAATGAATATAAGATAACGTTTGTATCAAAGAGAACAATATACACAAACGCCATCTAGTTGACGAATCTTTAAAGCACCGCCCATCATAAACACTACATCCATAATGAACCCAATGTATTAAAACTAAACAATAAAATAATACTTAGGCATGGTGTGGTTTAACCAGTTCATTTGTTTAAGATTTGTGGAATACAATAGACTCGAGTTTAGTGTATCCGTCATCAGATAAACTTCTTCATTGTTTGAAGTTTATCAAAAAATAATGGCAAGATTTGAATCTCATTAAAGATCGGGTTTTGCATATTAATGTAAAATACACACCGTACGTATTGTTCTTATCATAGAGCGCTTTTAAGACACTGGTTATTTTCACGTTTTATTTCATAAACGTGGCTACTGACTCTACGAACCTCTCAGCATTATGTTGACCTAAGTACTCCAATGTCAACGTTACTATTTCAAGCACCACTGTCCATAATAAAATATTATACTTTATACAAATATAACATATCAATGTTAACTGTCAAGTGGAATAGCTTATCCAATGTTTGTTTATAAACACACGTAGATTGACTGCACATCTTATTAAAGAAATCGGTTGGTTCAACACGAATCTCTTCATTAATGATTAAATTTATGCACACTTTAAATCTTTCCGTTATATTCAATGCTGTTCCATCAAAAAGAGCCATTTAAGACCATTAAATAACCTAAAATTTCACACGTTCATGACTCTATTTGATCAATAGAATCAATTTTACTTAATTTGTAAATATTTTGCCAAATAACAGCCGGTAAATTGTAAATAAACTAAACAAGTGTCAACCCTTTCCGTACAAAAATGTAATTTTTCAATAATTTTGTGATATGAATAGCAATGTCATTAAATGTAATACTGTAAGAATTTTCCTTCTAACGCCTTTTATTTTTTAAATATAATTTCTTAATTTCATAAGCGGCGTGAAATATCTAATGCAAAGATGTATGATCACAAATGTTTCGACTATTAAATAAAACGTAAAGCTCTATTGAACCTTTCTGGGTGATGGTATGAATACAAAATGAAAATGTCATTAGTGTAAAATATAACAAGACTGGTAAATGGACAAGATTTTATTGACATTTCAAGTCTATATAATTATTTCAATAGTAGATCGTTGGTCTGATAATGTATGTATGGCGTGATTACAACGTTTGTGTTAATAAGTAAACATTAAGTTCACAATGCTTTTGAGACGCGCAAAGAATAACAATTTCATATTAAATATTATGTATGATTTAATTTTTTTTCATGAGTATACTGAGCCAAAAAAGAAACACCACTCTATAAAAATTGCTATCATGTTTGCTTCTTTATCAATTTTAAAATGATATGTTTGAAATTTTTACACTGCACGCGTATCAATTCTGACTTGCAGGACTTTATTCGAATACAGCTGACATAAAATTATACACACATCTCAGAAACAATAAACTGTATAACTGTGTTCATAAATACATTTAATTGAAGTGTCAAACTATGTTAAAGTTTCTTTTTTGACTCAGTGTAGAATGACATTTTAACCGATGATTATGTTTCCAAATACAAATTTTCATTCCTACACAAGACAATCATCAAATAATGTTGTTTAAGTATATGATATTCCTATACCAATGTAAGAGAGTTCGATAGTTGACTTTAAGAATTAATGACTAATTGATAAGTCAGTTAGTTTATCTTTCTTGATATTTTCTTCTTTCGTCTGCTGGACTATCATTGAACGTGCATTTAACGGGAACTTATATTTAGATCAAATGCATTCAGTACTGTGGAATCATTAATTTTCGTTGGGGATTTGGTTTCGTGGGCTGGCTCATCCACGAAATCAAATCCCCACGAATTTAAATGCAGAATTTAAAAAATCAGAATCCACGAATTTATGTCACCACGAGCTTATGTCGTTTATGCATTAAATATAATACAAGTTAAATGTTTGTACGGCGCAAAATCGCAACCGGCAATTCAATACAAGAATATGGCCTATGTAGCATTTTTTATCAGGATGTGCGAAGTTTCAGATCAAACGAATTTGTTATTTTGACTTAACTGATCCCGAAACTAAAGTGATCATCTACTCCATCAAAAATACAAGCCGTTGATGTTTCATGAATCTCATGAATCTGGTCATATGGTTCTACAGTTCACGAGGTACTCTATATGTAGTCCCTGTTTCCACCCTAAAATTAAAATCAGGGGAAACTATCACCTCGATGTATCAGACGTTGCAATATCTGCTGGAATGCATATAAAATATTTAAATAAAATCTCCAAAAATAATAATTATACTCCGTTGTCTGAGGGTACGTTGTCGTAAAAACCTGGTATAACGGTCCCAAACATAGATTTTCAACTGCAAAGTGACCATCTATATCGAACCATAAAGTGACCGTCTATGTCGAACCAATTAAGTCATCATTTCTCACCTGATTGGACATTTTTTGTATTGAGCTCCGAAATCGATATTTAATTAACGACAATTGCGTAAACAAGTCCGTGCCCACGCTCGCGATTATAAAATTAGTCTGTGTGAATATGTTTATAATGTTTTGTTTATTTGCGACATGTTGCTAAAATAAATACATCGAAACGTATAAATACCGTGTTCCGTATCTTATAACACGATTAAATGATTATTACAACACACCGATAATAAACACAGCGAATTTCTCTAATAATTTATACATCGAAGTTCATTTAGATCGAACACTTTTTCCTAATTCCTTTGATATAAATTAAAGAGTTTCGGCTGCATTTATTGACAGATGGGCAGATATCGAGCTCGCTCCATTCTTAGACTATAAATAGCGACTGCGTCATCAAGCTAACATTAGTTGGGATGAGTAACACGTGACCTCGCTCTATTTCTGTTTTGTTTATATCACCAAAATAACAAATTCGTTTGATCTGAAACTTCGCACATCCTGATAAAAAATGCTACATAGGCCACATTCTAGTATTGAATTGCCGGATGCGATTTTGCGCAGTACAAACATTTAACTTGTTACCTTACTTGACTTTGTTTAATTCTGTCCCATGGAGTCATGTGGTATAGGCACCGGCTGACCCTGCGAATCCAACGACGGGAACTTAGCGCGTCAACGCGTTTCTCTTTCAATGGAAATTTGCTGCCCACTTAAACTATCGCGGACGATAAACACGTTTGAAAGTCAGTCATTCTAAGAATGATTCTTGAAAACGAATGCCTATTGTTGAAGAAGTAGTTAAAATTTTGGTCAGTGGTTTCTGGGCACACATACCCTCGTTTATTAATGTAACGAATGGACGTTCATAGAACGGATTATGATACAAATTGAATAAATGTACATGATCATGTAACTATTAGCACCCACATCCGTCCTAGTATCAATATTTCATTCATTAAATAAAAGTTGCCTAGTATATTTTGCATTTGGAAGGAATTTTAAATCAATTCCTATATGAAGTTTGATGTTTTTATATCAAACTGATTATATTCACGCCGTAAACGAGAGAAATTAGGGCTTATAGTGTCAACACATTAACCGTATTATCAACATAAATCAAACAGCCAATACAATACGCGCATAGAAAGAAAAACTTTATTGAACAATACTAATATTATGATTATATAATATCTATAAAATGCCACTCAGGCAAACTCTTTTACTTTGATTGTTATAGAGTTTACTTTTTTTTTTTTTAAAGGAATTTATTAATCAAGTAAAGGGCATATGGTCATAAAGAAGCAACGGGAACTATGAATAGACAGATCAGTGGTCCAGTGAAAACGCGCTGGACTGCCTATCAGTAGGTCATAGGTTCGAAATCTTGACTCCGCTTTCCAATATTCCATGTACCCTTTTCCAGTGTCATAACCCCAGCTAACGGGTCCAGTACAGTTACACAACCGACGACAATGTAAAATTTAATAATTCTAAACTGTCGTGAACGTCCTTAATGAGCATGCACATAGAAATAGTCATTTATATACACCTTATCAGAGTAATAGTTGAAATGCGTTCAAATCAGTTTCACATAGAGTTGCAAATTGAATAGTTAATCATCGTTGTAACTAGGACTTAAGTCTATTTCCACCTTTTTGTACTCTGCTTTAAACAGCGCTAGAGCTGGGATCGCGGCAACATACACTCCAACTAAAGCCCAGTTGGCCCAACCAGTATCTGAAACAAAGAAAATGACAGAGTCAGTACTCTTAATGTAATCATTGAACACTTTGGCTTACGTAACATGTTTTTTCAGTCGACTATAGATTTAAATTTGGCAGTTGCTTACCGAGGATAGAGGTCTAGTACTGGTGTTTCCCAGGAACAAAGATTAGGTGAACAGTCCGCCTCACATGACTCTGACTGTTGAAAACTCAAACAAAGAAACAATTTAGATATACTCACATTAGTTTATACTGTCTGAGTTTGAGTCTGTTTGAGTTTACGTTCCTTTTCAACATTCAGAGCCATATGAGGCGATCCTGGAAAGAACAAATACTAGCCCTATCCTCAGTAAGCAACTGACATAGTCGCAAGCTGGGCTTAAACCCACGGGACTCTATCAGTGAGAGATTACGGTGATTTGAAGTCAGCGACATCAAGCACTCGACCATGGAGAGGGGGGAGGGTCAAATAAAAAAAAGAAATCCTGAATCATAGAATGTAGCTTTAATAAAAACACACAAACCGACAACTTATAAAACAAACTCAAATTGACAATCACTTTTTACGGACCGTTTTTCAAACTTTCAACGAGACCACCTCAATGTATGTTTTATTTTTTCCCGATGGTCGGGTCGTTATGTTTCTAGCCGTTCACCGCCGTGAGTTCAGATCTCATCAGGGAATAGAACCATTTCGTATCTGAACAAACTGTCCAGATAGCTTACGGAAGGTTGTGGGCTTGTGGCACTGTTCGATAATGCGACTTTAAGCCCCAGGCAAAAAAATGTCATAAAAGTATTATGTGCTGTAAAACATATACCTATATTTGGTATTAGCTCAACACACATAAACACCGTGGCTCCAATATTTATAGCCATGCCAAGAAATCCTGCAGTAACTCCTTCTGCGATGGGATGGGACGTTTCACACGTGATTTCGAGGAACAGTGGTAGGCTAGTGCTAATAAACGCCCCACTCATTATAACTGTTATATAAAATGCCGCTGAAATAATGGAAAAAATAGACTTCATACAATATTTATATATCTTATGTTAACGAGGTATGGATACCTATGATTAAAATGTAATCACACAGAGTGGATAACCCACGTGACTTTTGGCGTCACAAATGGGTATTGTGGAAAGCACATTTTGCAAGAAGACAAAAGAAAAGTTGTAAGTATTTTATTCTGATTTCAATTATCACCACATATAATGCATGCTGAGTGGAAAAATGTGTATGTTCCTCGTATAGTTTTCATTTCTTTGTATTCTGTACAGTACTGGAAACCAGTATATTTTTCATTGGGCACGAATGTTACAGAAACATTCATGACGTCAAAATTCACATGGGTTATCCGCACTGACGCAGTAACATCAGAATGTTCTAATTTGTTTTAACACCAGTCACATGTATTAGAATATGAAATAGATGGTCGGCTACAATGTAGACAAAGCAATAAGGTATAAAACAGTCTGGGATTATGAAAATCTGTTATTTTCATCACGATCCATACTGCAGTTATAACCATTTCAATGCCGTTCCAAACTTGGAGGAGGGAGAAGATAAAGGAGGACCGGTCATTCATATCCTTACTATTATTTTGAATAGTTTTCCTGGCTCTTGCTCGGTGTAAATCACCACTGCACACATCGCCTGTTTCCTGTAATTTGTGATTTTCTCAACACAAAATGTGACTGTATTGGGGATGGGGATACTGAAAAAGCATTCCTGAATATCGGGAGATAGAGCCGAGATTTGAACCTAGACCTTTCAACGGGAAGTCCACCTTTGCCAATAGACCACCATGACATGAGTACGCTAGATTATATACGTCTGACTTACCAGGCCTTGAACACATGAGTTGTATGCTTACCTTTCGACCTTGGAAGTATATCTACACACATACAAGTAAACCAGGCAAACATTACGGCAGCTAGCACGTATAAAACAATGATTATCAACTTCATTTTCCTCTTAAAGTTGTCTACCAGTCTGAAGATACATATGGTATAAATATGTATTTAACGTATATACTAACCAGTGTCGTTTTAGGTGCTTTCTAAATTGAGTTCACGATAAAAAAGTAATCCGGCAATTTCCTATAATGTAATGTTATATACCAATTCAACTTTCAATGCAATAAAAGGAATGTATATAAAGCATGTTTAGACAGCCGCTTTGGATAAAGGACACTTATCAATGAATGAATGCCACATTATGTCTTTCCCAAGGGTAGCCTTTGTTTACAGGTTTTGTTTGTACGTATCAACAAGCATACTCAGCACCAGTTTTTGACAGTTTTAAACAGAAAATTTCATTTGAACCACTGAAAAACGAATTTCACTGTATCATTATTCGAAACATTCTGTGCTTCAGAAATAGTGTATAGGTCGCAATGTCTACTTACCTTCCCATGAGCAAACCTCCCGCTACACCGACAACACTACCGTAGAAACTCATCCAGCCAGCTTCTGTCTATAACATAAAATGTATTGTAGCCTACAGGGGGCTAGGGTGGCCCCAATAGTTTCGACAATAATGGTAATATTAGCACCCCCATCTGAAATTCTGAGTTTGCTTCCTTCCTAAGGGCCAGTTGCATAACATAAATGCATCGGTTCGAAGCTTTTAAATCCATTGACCAAATCCCAACCAAATTATTCTAATCATTGTGATTTAACTTACTAAACACTATATGCATGCAATCTAGTGGTTAAAATCAAATGAACATGCACGAATTTAAGTATTCATAATGTATAAGGCAAATCGAATGTTGTTAGCCTCTGTCATAGAAGATATTGTCCGAATCAAGTGTCAATGGTATGGAAATCACTGTGAATACATCTTGGAACGTGTCCCTTTTTTACTGTGATAAAACAATAGTAAGTTTCTTTCCATCTACATGTAATTCAACTTTCGACTGGACATTGATATAGGGTAAGCTTAAACTATCGCATTGCCTTATTGCGCTTGAACCCCAGTATTGAATTTGGACAGTTAGTTCTGGGACTAATAACTTAGAAATCAGTTGGATGCAAGTAAGAACTAGCGAGTGTACATGAAAGATAGTATACTTGCGTGATTCCATATGGTGCAATGACAACGTCCATTATAGACGACCAGTTACCATAGAAACCAACAGGGATTGCATACACCGCTGTAATATGCCACATGGCTGGAGTACTGAAAAAAAAA
Organism: Lutraria lutraria; assembly: GCA_964023205.1. NCBI lineage: Eukaryota > Metazoa > Mollusca > Bivalvia > Venerida > Mactridae > Lutraria > Lutraria lutraria. Next base: position 13,343,662 of record OZ026834.1, on the reverse strand, counting down.
CCCAATAAAAAACGACCGTTAAAGTGTGGTGATTTTTGTTGAAATACTATAATGTATAAAATCTTCGTCTTTTGTGTTAAAAGTATCATATATCATGAATTTTTAAAAGTTTATTGTTTGTAATATTAATATTAAAAAAGCAAGTCTATGAGTTATTACGTATATCAATGTTGAATGAGAATACAAAAAAAATATATTAACTTACAGATAAATTCATTCTATTAACTTACAGATAAATTCATTCTATTAACTTACAGATAAATTCATTCTATTAACTTACAGATAAATTCATTCTATTAACTCACAGATAAATTCATTCTATTAACTTACAGATAAATTCATTCTAATGACACCTGACAGAACTACTATAATACATACTAATGATATATTTTGAATACCTAATTAACTTCCTCACTCCCTCTTTGAAAGTATATTTGTCTAAGGCAGCTGTTTTACTAGGAGCATCACTAGGTTTGTTTGGTAGATACACTATACAACATAAGACCAGAAATACTGAAAGCCCAAAAGCTGGAACAAAGATATATACAGTCAAAGAAGACCGCCCTGTAATGAGACCATTAAAAAACTGTTTTTGATTATTTAGGACAAAATGACCTCCGAATAAAGCCATCTGTCAATAAAGTCCTAAAGTCCGCATAATGTCCTTCCCAAGAATGTCCTTTGTATATAGGTTTGGTTGTGTACACAGAAGCTCGATATTAACACCAACTTCGGTTTAATTTGTTAAAGTGTGATTGTCTAATAATAATGTAAAATATAGAGAAAATAAAAAAAATAAAAATGAAAATAAAAAAAACTTTATTCTCAGAGTGATCACTTTAGTTATGTTTGTTAAATTACATAGACGTTTTTTTGTTAAAACTCTTTTGAGAAAACCATTTAAGCTTAAGGTTATGAAAACAATGTTATGTTACACTTTTTGAAGTTAATGTAGCATTACTTGTCTGTCAGATATAGCTTAATATACTTAATATCGGGTCTCAAAGTTTTATTATATATGTACATGTACATACAACAAACAACATAAATAGACTACGACCGCGCATATTGCTCTTGTAATTCTATGCACCTTTATTGATACTATTATTAACTTACATGTGTAGTGTAAATCTTTCATCTGACTTTTTATCAAACTTGTGTCTGAAATATAAGACGATTGTATATGTTGAGATACATGTAATGAACACCGGATGGTTATGATAGACCATGATTGTTCTCAGGGCTACGATACCACAAAAAAAAACACTTTGTACCTATCATTATACAAATGATCATATTGAATTCAGTCATTAAGCTGTATGGCATTTTTACCAAGCCCGAAATTCATAGTTTATGTCGTTTCCTAACGCTCTGACGTACTCCAGAAGTGACCAACAAAAACTTTTGGTTTGTTAATTAAGCCAGCTGAAAAATCAGCATTCATTTCCATTATGTATAGACGCATTAAAGGACATAAAACCACACTGCATTAATCTAATCTTAACGACTCATTGATAACCCATATTTCAGGTCATACTTATTATTTAAATATCATGATAATTATCTTAATTTGATATTAAAGGGGCATACCCTACAACTTGGTGCATCTAGAATCAAGGCAAAATGATGATAAATTAGAAGCTTGTAAAGAAAAAAAGCCGACGAAAAAAGTTTCAGCCAAAAATTTATCCAATTAAAAATAAAATCACAAAACATATCAGTTTCCATATAAGATCGGAAACTCTTTGGAATTTGTTGTACAATTTTTGGGTGGAAGTGATTTATTATTCATAGCTATGATTTTTGGGGCTAGTACCTAAACTAGTCATTTTATGACCCAAGTTCTTCTTGCAATTATCCATTATATATTGTTTTACATATACATCTAACACATTTTTACACTTTCACAGAATGTTTGTTAGTTGTAGGGTATGCCCCATTAAGTTATCTAAATTAAAGTTCATGAACATTATTATCTTAGTTGAAAGTCCCACAATCATATAAATTTATCGGTCGTAAAAGTTTCTGTTTGTTCTATAACAGAGGAATCCGGTGTGTTGTCCTCCCGTGTGTACTTTACAGCAAGAACAAGAAAAACTATAACAAACATTATAGGTAGACGAATTACAAGAAGCATATTGGTTTATGTTTTTTATGACGTTGCTTTTTTCATAAATGATATTGTCTGTATATTTTATTCAATCCTCCTTTAAGGAGAGTATAAAATATTTACATGATATGAGTAAAACACATTATAATGACAATCGTGAGTATTTGACAAATGAATAAATTCATGTATATAGTTCACAAGCATATGGTTATATCATACCCTACATCAATCAAATAGAGTCAACCCTAAATGTTAACGAATTCACCATACATCTGAGCACTATCATACAAGCACATTGAACTTCAAATAGCCACACAACAATTTATCTATGCCTACCTGTGAACTATTAATAGATTCAGTCATCACCATTAGCCAATCAAATGGCCAGGATTAGCCAAACTAGTAATAGACACTACATTATATACTCGCAAACAGCTATAATAAACTAATACTCATAAGTATAATTCGTATAGAGGAATGTTTTTAATTCACTATCGTATTTTTTTCAATACCATTGTTTTCCCGCAGTCATATTATGCACACGGCATGTATATTTCAAGTTTACAAAAGCAAAATTCACAGCGAAATGAGTGTTTTTAGAAGAAAAAGGGCTTGTTTCGTCGGTAATAATTATCTTGGATAATTGTTTGTTTTTTTGCATATATTGTTTATAGCAAAAAAATAATGGGACTTTAATCATTCTAAATAATGCCGTTGGTATATATTGTATATTTCAGTCATTCATTTTCAGCAATCGTGTTGCGTTCCAACCGAAGAACATTGGTAGAATGTAACAACTCTGTGTTTGTTACCCTTTGATAAAAATAACTACTACATGTAGAACTTACAAAATTCTAAACGTGGACCTAAAGTAGAGCAGGATTATAAGACTTTTGTCAAGTACGATAAAATTAAGTTTATTACCTGTTTCATTTAGAACAACCATAGTACCATTCCTGAAAAATGACAAAATTAATAGAAACATTAAATCTTGTAGAAATAAATCAATTACAGATTACAAGCACAACAATCCCTAGTTAAAAGTACGTCAAGTTTTAGGCGCCCTATATCAATAATTTCCTTAGTTTGATACATATTGTCGTTTGAAACTGACAGAAATTTCAAAGGTGGTAATTAAGTACAATATACAAAACATCCTTGTCAAAAAAGCAACTTTAATTCGATCAAAGTGTCATGTTAAATGTTCTTACATTTTAGGCATTGAAACAGTCAGTGGACCTGAAAGAAAGAGAAAGATCTAATAATATAAATTGGCCAATGAAAACAATGGTTATGGAGGGTATGAAACTCTAAAGGAACAACAAGGAACAAAGTTTGTCAGTTTTTTACCAGAGCCATAAATTGTATTATTATATGATCTATAAATAAACACATTTTGATTGGCTTAAAGCCTGGTCGATAATCTAACATAAATGTCATATTCAACGGTGAAACTTGATATTTAATGGATATTTCGGAATTTCCAATTTTAAAAATAGAACCAGGTCTATTTTCATCACACAAAAGATAGACGCATTGCGTATTTTGTTCTATTGTCAGTCCGTGTCGGGGGGATGGAAACAACCGGGGCAGTTTTTGTCCCCATCTCATTTTCCTGACCCCCGGGTATTTTCCCCGACCCCCGGGGCCTCGGTCAATATGATATTCTACCGGTGAATATCACATCATATTTAATGACTCACTAGTCAATAACAGTATAATATGATACCGAATAAAAAAGCAGCCGCTGCTCCTAATGTTGCAGACAAAGCAGATATCGCCGTGGCTGTTGTACGTTCTGTAACTCTGAACCAAGTCTGGGATACAACACAAGGAATCGTCATTGTTATACTTGTTGCTACACCGTTAAATCCTTGTCCTATAGCTATCAATCTGTAAAATGTAATTTGATTATACGTGTCAGAAAATGCTTTCGTCTTTGCAAGTAAATATATCAAATTGTTGTTGTTCAGTACAATCTACTAATTATGCATTGAATTTTCTAGAAAATTCTCCCTGTTATGTTTTGGGCTCAACAAAAGAACTGCCGAATGTATTGTTTGCTTAGTGAATAATTATTCAGCTGCTGAACTAAAACTATACGTACATTGTAGCCAATCTATGATCTAAGGTGATAATCCTCGAGGTAGTAGATACCATCATTGCAATTGTACATACAATCATTGACAGACGAATACCTACAAGTCAACAGCTGATAATATAGTTATCGCCAATTGTAGTGGATGTGCTAAAATGAAATAATTTGTATGTTGCGTTTCCTGTGAATCAATTTATGACTATTTTCCCTTTATTAAGTCCTCGTTTTTTTCCCCAACTCAATTTTAGCGATATTGTGATTTTGGTTTAATTTTATTTTGTCTGGATGAGCTTTTTACAATGAACATACTCACCTGCTTCTAGATCTTCCCTAAATAGGGAAAACCACAAACCCGTAACTCCCATATTACCGCCAAACCTCAAAACATAGATGCAGTTTTCTCAAAATGGGAAAAAATGACATACGTGTTTGTGGATATAAACCGATGACGTTCTATTACCGAACTAAACCAGATAAGTTGTACGCAATGGAAATAAGGAAATGGAATAGCATTACCTTTAACATCCACAAGATAGATTCCTAAGAATACAGATAGAAATCCAGTGATGTTCGATACATTGACAACCCAAAACAATGTGTTATCTGTCCATCCATATACTAGGTACACGGACTGTGATATTGGTCCCCAGGTAGCCCAGAGGTAATTGTTTAATATGTTAGCCAAAGACACCACTGTAATGACGTACCAGCGCACCGAGTCCACTCTGTACCTTACATTGTCATCTGTAGGTCCAACTTGGGTTGATACTTTCATTGTAATGTTGTTGATGTCAAATAATGGAATTTAATTTCCCCTATTATCTTTCTGTCTAAACAACACATGACACTAAGTATGAACTTATAATTAGAAACAAAGATTTATTGTTCGGTATTTGACTTCAGAGTCTCAAATTTTATCCGGATTACAATTCTCGATACATGCTAAATGGTCTTTTTTAAACCCGACTATTTCCTAAATTACGTTTTAATTAATTACTATGAAGATACATGAAGCTATCCAAATATATCATAAATACAGGCACAGAACACACTAATAACTACAGGAGGTTGACCTTGAATGATTGTGTTATCAGATTTGTGTTATCTTATATGTTAACATAATGACTGTTATTATATCGACCCACTACGATGGATATTCATCACAAAAGCGTAAATATACACAACATGAACATGCATATATAATACATTCACCATAAAGCAAGCTTAAAATGCATTTGCAAATATAGTTGTAGTTATGTTTTAATAAAGGGAGCATGGTCAAAATCAGTCCAGACGTCATTGAAAATAAAAGAATACTCATTTTGGCACGTTTTAGACTTGTAAGGTAGGTTGCAAGCATATGCATATTTATCTCCCGAAAAGTCTTGACTGATTTACTTCACTTTTTTAATTATCGGGTGAATTTAATCGAAAATACATTTTTATCTCATCATGGTGCTCAACGAAAACTGTTGTCATTGTCTCAACAATAATCATGACACCGCATAGTTTGTACAAAGTCACCGAAGTCACCGAAGCGTGTTAAAACGCCATGACAATCTGCACATGGAACATAATCCAGAAAAGTTCAACCAAATCGAAAGTAAGCCGCACACGTTACGCTTCTAGCTGCTATGCGATTCGAACATTCATTGACAAGAAATAAAGACCACAAAGTACCGAATAATCGGCATACGACTGGACCAATTCATTACTAGTGTGTTTTATTTGGTGTTGAAGGAGTTATGTTTGAATTGAGTTCAGTTCTGCAAGCTATTGTCAAGGGAAGTTCTCTCCACTTGGAACTATCTGCTCTTCACAAGAACTTCTAGGAACACTTGAAAACATTGATTACGGTATAACACTGACATATTTTAAATTATTCTGTGGCAACCCATCACTTGCGGACTCCTGCGCTATGTTGAAACAAGCCTTCCCTAGTATCCACCTTTAACCAATTTCAGACTACACAAAATTCAATGAATCATGTGAAGTGTGTAGAATTCGCATCCCAAATAAGCCTCATCCTTAACAAAACATAATTTATTCCCAAGACTTTGACACAAGAAACATTGGAAACTATGAATGTCAAAATGTGCATTTTGTTTTATTTTCTTTATTCAGCTGTTAATATGGATAAAATACATTTATTAACATGGCATGTGGTAGGACATGTACTGGTTACATGAAATAATTCTCAGAGACACACCTCTGGTAATTTAATTTAACATCTTACAACTTGCTTGATAAGTGCCGTAACGGTTGTACATTTAGATTTCCGACGTTTTGAGGTCCAAAATTACAGTTTTTAAATCTAAAACTGGATTGACACTGAAGCAAAGGTTCATCTGTTGTTTTTTTCTAAAATGACATTGTTAGTTTTGAAGCCCCATTAGCATTTTGGATGCTAAAGTTAAAGTAGGTCTTATTTTACCTAGAAAGACATCTTGTCAGTGAAATTGACTTTTACTTGCAATAAAAACATTCCGAAATTTTATTTTTTAATCACTAAGTACATATAGAAATATAGCACTGTATTTTTTCAATGATGTTGCAAAAAATAAGAAAAAGCGTCCGACAACATTTATACGATATGCGGCTAAAGAAAGGCATTGTGTAAATATGTTTTAGAGCAAGTAAAATATACTGCTTATATTTTACTATCATTACATCTATTGTTCTGTATTACTTAATTTAAAAAACTAATGGGGCTTTAATCGAAATAAAAACGTATGTATTATCAAGTGCTAATATAATGTCTAACTTATACTATACAGATCTATATACGATTTTTAATTACCAAAACTGAAACAATCATAATTCAGTGATAAGTTCAGTTCGTTAGTGACCTATGTAATTGTTCTTGTAAACTTGACATGAAAGTGAACTATTTTCAAACTTGACATTTTTATACATGTGTCTGTCAATGAGTTTAAGGAAATCAAATAAATATATTCAGCACTGAGTTTACCGGGTAATAAGTGAAATGTCATTCAGATTAGACTCAACTAGTATTGGGTAGTTGATAGTCATTACTAGGGGTTAAATCTATATCCACCTTCTTGTATTCTGCTTTAAATAGTACTAGAGCTGGTATCGCAACAACATACACTCCAACTAAAGCCCAGTTTGCCCAACTAGTATCTGAAACATGAAAAATGACACAGTCGGTACTCAAATTGATTGAACGGTTATACCCCTTTATGTACACCTTCATATGTTGATAAACATCTCTGTTTAACTTCATAACTCTGACCCTTATATGGTTATATAGTGCGATCTTACTAGCTGAATAATTACACGGTTGCTGAATGCGATTAATTTTAGCTTCGTACCACCGATAATTTTCGTTGATTTTACCGTTACGGAATGTTCCAATCAATGTGTTTATATAACGGTAAAACGAAACCTATCGTATAACTTACAAAAGTAATCGAACCTCACCGAAGCTAAAAATAAATGCAATCATTGACGGTATAATTATGCAGCTTTGACAGTTTAATAAAATCGCACTTATACCAAAATACAAATTACGCGGGTGAAATGCATGTCTTGCTTGTAAATGAACAGCTACTCTACTGATTCCAATGCTATCAAGGGTCCTTATCAAAAGATAATATATATAAATATACATGTATATGGAAATTTAGCCCAAACTTCAATAGACCGAAAATCAGGAGAAGACACTAAATTAGGCCTTGCAAGCTGGTTGACTTACAGAAGGTCGGTGATTTTACTCAGGGGTTCTACTTTCACCGCAGCTAAGGTCATTGGTTGTTGTTTGAGCGTAAAACTCAAAGAAGTATGTTTACGGTACAATAGTTTACCTAGGTTTGGTATTAGTTCAACACACATGAACACCGAGGCTCCAATATTTATAGTCATGCCGAGAAATCCCGCTGTAACGCCTTCAGCGATTGGATGTGATGTTTCACACGTGATTTCGAGGAACAATGGAATGCAACTGCTGATAAACACTCCACTCAGTATTACTGTTATATAAAATGCCGCTGAAATAAATCAAAGTACTGAACGTACTAATGGACCATGAACTTACGATGACCTGCACTGTAACATGAAACGGAACTAGTGTAACAATTGCAAAGTGGGTGTAGAAAAGCGTACAGTACTTTGGTTTGCATCAAATTTCATGCGCATCGAGCGAGTGATGGCTAAGGAAAGCTGAACTATCAGTCAGTTTCAAAAAGAAAGTACACCTGCTACATTATCTATATGTCACATGTTTACGTGGCATCAATACCTATGACTAATATGGTATTCAGTAACATCGCAATAATCTTATTCGTTTTAACGCCAGTCACTAAGTCGTGTAATAAAATATGAAATGAATGTAATTACACTTGTATGTTCCCTTAACAATTAAAAGCAAGTGCAACGTAAGACAATGAAATGGTCGACTTTAATGTTAGACAAACAAATAAGGTGTCATAAAGGTCTGAGAACATGATATAAGTACGCCAGACAAACTTTTATATCTTTTCAGGAATCAAGTACGTAAGTTAATACCTACTTTTGGACCTTGGAAGTATATCTACACACATACAGGTGAACCATGTAACCATTACGGCTGCTAGCACGTATAAAACAATGATAATAAACTTCATTTTCCTCTTAAAGTTGTCTGCAAATCTGAAAGAACGTGTGACATAGATAAAAATCTGAATGTTCTTATTTAACAAGTTCCGTCTAACATTCAATCTTGTTAAAAATCATGATAAACGCATGTGTCCTGGTGGTAGCTAGACTTAACTTATGTGTATACGTGAAACATACTCAAAACCATTTTCGTCAGTTCTAAACGAAAAGTCTCACCTGAACCACTCGAAAAATAATTTATTACCGTTCTAGACGGGATGTGTTTTTGAGCACTCAGTAAATAAACACTGTCGGTTATGACTAACTCACTTACCTTCCCATCACCAGTCCTCCTGCTACACCTGCGACATTACCATAGAAACTGATCCAGCCTGCTTCTGTCTATAAAATAACACATACATGTATTACATAACATAGACACAAGGGCTCAATGCTCACAGAGTTATTGACGAAACGCCCATCAAATTGTTATAATCATGTGATTTAACCTACTCAACGCTTAAGAATCACATCAATAAATGATAATCCGGTATTTGAAAATCAAATGAGCTCAAATATAAACATAGTTCATGTGTATGGCAAATCGAGTGTTAATATAACATACCTCAGAGAAGAATTCCCGGATAAGGTATCAATGGTATTGGACCCACAGTAAATATACCTTTTGACATAATCTCTGTTTACCGTAATATTACATGGTAAGCATTTTACATTCTAAGCATGTATGTCATTCTTTTTGCAATAACTTTCGTCTGGACAGTGGACTAACATTCAGCAGCGAATGGTCAGCTTAAAATATTGCATTGACACATGTATTGACAATCGCACCACCTTAATATTGAATTTCGGTTAGTTTAATTCAGGGTCTGATACGGGCCCAGTTGTATGGAATAATAACTAGTAATGTATGTGATAGCTACATAGTACTTGTGAAATTCCATATGGAGCAATGACAACATCCATTATAGATGACCAGTTGCCATAGAAACCCGCAGGGATGGCATACACTGCTGCAATATGCCACATAGCTGGAGTGCTGAAAAAGCCAATTTCCAAATCGAGAAAACTTGTGGTAAAAAAATGTTGTTGAAATGCTACATTAAAAACGTAATCCTTTGTGCTTAGATTGTAGAAGTTCATTTCTGGTGATATATGTACATGAACTTGAATAAATAAAGGAAGCTGATAAGTTATAACATATCATTGCTATGTGTATATCATTGATAAACAAGAGTATAAGTGTACAGACAAAATCATTCCATAGGAAACTTGACAGGGCTATTGAAAATACATACTTTGTACTAGTAATTATACATTTTGTATTTTGAATACCTAATCAATTTCTTCACTCCATCTTTGAAGGAATATTTGTCTAAGGCAGCAGTTTTACTTGGAGCACCACTAGGTTTGTTTGGTAGATACACTATACTACACAAGACCAGAAATACTGAAAGTCCAAAAGCTGGAAAGAGATTACACAGTGTCCTCGTATGTATAAACCACTTTTATACTTGATCCAAAAAGCATAAGTTATATTTAGCGCAGCGAAGTACACACGGAAGATCATATCTCAGGTTTCTCTTGCTATAATATCGATCTGAATGTTTTGTACCTACATACATATACGACAAATAACACACATATTTACGTGTGATGAATGTCTTTCGTCGTTGATAGATACCAAAAAATGACTTACATATGTAGTGTAAATCTTTCATCTGGTTTTTAATCAAATCTGTGTCTGAAATACATGACGTTTGCGTTAATAGAGATTCAATAAAAGAACATTGGATGGTTATGATAGAGCATGATTGTAGTGATTCATTTTAGTCGTGGCAAAGGTGTTTGACGAACACACGGCAAACCATTGAGCATCAAAATGGAGATATTGTCAGCTCTGATAAGTAAACGCGGAGGAGTGTAGTGATTGTAGGAATACCATTTGTTAAACTTGCCTTTGTGACGTGGTTTAGTGTCCGCTTACAGTGTCTGTGGTCCTGGGTTCAATCCCCAGTGAAGACCATGAATTATTGTAGCTCCAACGTTACTTTAAGGATGATTGTGCACATACGATGTATTAAAAGACATACACTGAACTTTGTACGAATCGGAATACAATGATTTATATTGACTCCAATAAAAA